>JBBPBX010010638.1:13514-44604 GCA_038048925.1 Garcialebias charrua
CAGTCTAATTCAAGATGGCTGCCACAGCCAGCTGAGCTTAACAACCACACGAATGTCTCCAACGCAGTCAGTTGTTCAGATACTGAGCTAAAATTTGGTGTGGTAGTAGCTGAGAGTCATTCACAAATACTGACTAACTTACACCGTTAAACTTAAAAAACAAAAGTCTCAAAGAATTTAAAATCTTAGCCGTAGTTAAATGTAATCCATATCTGTGACAAAAAAAGTGACTCTTTTTCTTTCATGGTTCAGAAAAGTATTTGCTTAAAACATCCATATGATTTAAAATGGACTAAAAAGTATGTTGCATCATGGGAAAAAAATATTCTGTGCAAAGATGGGGATGATTTTCTGTTTCTATCCAAGCTTGTCATAAAAAAAACAACAACTTTCAGGCACTTAAGTATTTCAAAACATGGTTTATTGTTTGTTTCACGATTGTAAGATTAATAAATAAACCAAAGTAAAATAAAAATAGGTGCTGTGAACATCTGTTTCCAGATGCAGTGTAAAAAACCTCAGCCATCTGAAGCCCTCATGCACACGTGCATGGCTTTCTTTTGCTCCTGCAGCAGCTGAACATGTTGAGTGTCATGTGAATTATGGCACGTTTAGCATGAAAGACCTCTTTGGGTCAAACCCCCGAACGTTCAGAGTTCTTTAAAGTCTCACGGGTTGCAGTTGCTTCAACCTGCACAGCAGCAGCGGGTTAATCTGACGTGAGCGGCGGCTCAAAGGAACAGATTGTGATATTAAATAATAAATAAATAAATATTAGCAAAGCTGTCCAAACTTTCCTCCTCCGTGTTTTTACCTGCTATAATTAGCCGCAGCTTTGAGTTGTTTTTCTCAGAATGTGACACAAACGGAGAAGCGGAAACTAATTAAAAGTGTTTGTGAAGCAGCTGGATATCAGTGTTTTATTTGATCCATCCACTGCTGTAACCACACAGTGATGCCACGGCTGCTATCAAGAGTTTATGCATTTTGCTGCTGGGCATTATGGGTAAACATAGCCACATTGGTCTCATCTTAGGGGTGCAGGAAAAATCAATTTTTTAAAGAATCTAGATTCTTAATCCTGGCGATTCAGAATTGATTCTAAAAGCCCCAAAATCGATCTTTTTTTTTTTTTTACATTAAAACCCAAAAGATAAAGAAAATAAAACCATATCTTATAGTATATGAAAAAATACATAAAATGAAAGGTGGCAGAAAGAAGAATATATCTTATTTTATCTGCCCCTTTTTTTCAAAAACAAAACAAGTTCAAACAATCAATTCAAACAATAACCTTATAAGTAACAGAGCAAAAAGCTAACCTAATACCTGTACTGGTTATTTAAGTTACAGAATTTAATGCATTCCTGTATTATTTGTTCCTATTTTTGGTATAAATATCAAACGATGCAAAAAAGTTGATACAATAAGGAACCTAAAATTATTATTTTAAATAAATGTTCAGTTTGTTTACATTGTTTATTCTTTTCAGTTTGTCAGTTACAAAATTGAAACTAAATTTATGACCATTTTAATAGAAAAATCGTTTCTGAATCAAAAATCGTTTCTGAATCAAAAAACGTTTCTGAATCGAAAAAATCGATTTTGAATCGAATCGGGACACTAAAAATCGGAATCAAATCGATTCTCCAGACACCATACCATACCATACCATTTTATTTATAAAGCACTTTAAACAGGAGCAAGGCCAAACCAAAGTGCTGAACAAACAACAGGCAACACACACAATGAAGTACAAAACAAAATAATAATAATAATAATGTCCTTTTTTGTCATCTGTGTATGTTTCCCATACACAGACAAAATTCGTCTCTGCATTTAACCCAACCACCACCAGGTGGTGCAGTGAGCAGCCATAGAAAGCGCCCGGGGAGCTGGAGAATTAGGTGTGCACTCATAGACACCCCAAGGTGTGTAGTGGCCGGGGCGCGAACCCGCGTCCTACATACGGTAAAAACATTGCAGACCATAAATAAAACGACCAAATAGAAATCAGCTGGTGTTGAAAGCAACAGAATAGTAGTGAGTCTTTAAACGGGATTTGAAAACTGAGAGGGAGGGAGACACTGAGAGATTTGAATCCCTAAGTAGGGCATTGATCCAGCAGGACCGTGGTTCACTCACATCGAAATTCAAACTAAATCTTTGAACTGACCATGAAATAATTACAAAATTAGCTCTAACTCAACCACGTTTTCAGATATTTAACTAACCAAGATTTGTTCTGGTAGTAGCTGAGACTGAGCCTCAACACATGTTACGAGCACTAACAGATCCCTCAAGATCTTTAACAATTTGCCATCAGTAAAATGTGGGCAACTCTGTCTGGTAGCAAAATATCTCATGATCCACTGGACTGGTTTTAACGAAACTTTCAGGTAATATTCAATTCAATTTATTTCTATAGTGCCAAGTCACAACAGAAGTCATCCCAGGGCACTGGACAGAAACATTCATGTACATTATAAAAGCCAATCAGTAAATGTTCTTAAAGGAGACCAAATAATGGTTTTATAAATTTTTATGGTATGTCTGTGGGCTATCCAGACCATGGTCATTCAATTTAATGCACAAAATAATTCTTAGATAATAAAACATCCCCTTTCTAGTTGTGCCTTTTCTCACTTCCGATCTGAACAGGCTTTTTATGATAAGGCCACGCCCTTCAAAAATCTGTTTACAATAACTCCGCCCTCCAAAGGGGACCTTGAGTCAGAGGCAGACGCCATTTTGGGCAGGGCAAATGAGGCGCTGATGCGTCGTGTAGGCCGCTGAGAAACATCCACAAGTTCACCCTCCATGTTAAAAACTCTTCGTTTGACTCTTCGAAAACAAGCAATAAGGCTGTAGAGTAACACACTGGCTGCTACCTGCTATACACGCTCTCTCTAGCGGGGGCCGCTTTTTTTGACGGACCACATCTGGCGCGGACCGGATATGGTCCGCGAGCAGTCGTCCGGTTGATTTAAGAGCCCGTAAATAAGTTTTTTCGTTGATAGATAATTATTTATTAGCGGTACTGCATTTTAACAACAACGAAACATCGAACTCTAGTAGCCATTGTGCTGACATGAACTCAGGAAAAAAAAACGTGACGTTTTTTATACTGAAGTGGGTGGAGCATCACCAGGGGTTGCTAGGTGAGGGGCTGGACTCAGGTTGGGGGGGGGGTTGTCCTGGCGCTTGTGACATCACAAGCGCCAGGATTTGAAAAATAAATATACTTAGAGTAAATATACCACTGGGTGCATTTTTTGGCCCTAGGGCTGTTTTTTTAAGAAGTAAATAACCAAAGTTGAGTAAAAAAAACATTAAAATGTGAATTTTCTGTGGTCCCCTTTAAGGAAGTCAGAAAATATTCATCATAATATTCAGTGGATGGACCTCTGCATGTGTTTACCTTTTGAAGCCAACCAAATTTAATATAAAGCAGCTTTTATCCACTCATTTCTATGGATATTGATACATTTAACGCGGTGGTAGCTGACAGTTTTTTGGGTGGTTGTAACTCAGTGGTTAATGCCTTTGATCTTGTAATCCTGAGGTTGCAGGTTCGAGCCCAGGTTTTGTCAGGTAGGGCATTTGGTGTAAAACAAATGCCAAATCTTTCATGTGAGTTTGCTAGCTGTGGCGACCCCTGAAGAAGGGAGCAGCTGAAAGAAACAAACTTACCGACCAGTAGCTGACAGTGTTTTACGATAGAGCGTATAGTTTCATTTTGCACCAACATGGCTACAACTCTGTCACTTGTCTCGTCTGAAAAATATTTTAGTTTAAAACTCTGGCATGAGAGGTGCTGGGTGACATGCATTAAAGGCCTTTAATTAATAATAAATAAACTAATGTGACATTAATGTATTTTATGTAGCTAAAGCTGCTGAGGACCAGATGATAAAAAATAAATGAATGTAACGTGTTTTTTAAAAACTTTTACCATCTTTGTATTTCTCTAAATTTCTGCAATTTTTACTTCACTTTGTTGCTTGAAAACTGGCTTCAGAAGATTTTTGCGCATTTTCCCCAATTTTTTAAAATTTATTTGAACAAACACTGTTAAAGGATCAGATTTTTGCAGCCATACACCGAGATCTGTGTTATTGCTCACAAACTTTTATAATTTCTCGTCAACAAAAGCCTCCCAGAAAATATTACTCTGAAATCTTTGGAAGAGTATTACAGTTAAAAAAAAAAAATCAACTTTAAAAAAAGAGGAAATATTTAGAAGCATTATTCTTTACTGTCATGCTCTGAAATTGTACTTCTCTCTCAAAAATCTGCCTCCACACTGAGAAAGGGCTGACTTGCTCACAAAAACGCTCCGGTTCACGTTAAGTGTTCATCTCCACTCAGCTTTCCTATTTCTTATGCAAATGATCCATGATTCAGTGTGCAGATCTTTTTATTTATTTATTTATTTTGTGCTTGAATTGTTGTGAAGAAATGCTGTCAAAATTCCCCAAACCATGCCAGATTTAACACTCCCTTCTAATTTCTCAATTTTCACTCGAGACATTTACAGGTTTAAGGTGGAAATTAACATATTTCCACGCTGGCATGGACTTGTGTGGGTGAGGACAGAAACTGAGGGAAGTGTAAAACATTATCTTTTTTTTTTTTTTTCAAATGAAAACTGTTGTTTACAAAAATTGAAACAAACCAGTTTTATTTTTCTTTAGTTTTCAGTGGCCAAAGACGAAGATCCAAATCTGTTGTGGAAACAAAAGAAAACTCGTGACTTCTGAGAAAACGCAGCGTGAACTCTGAGCGTTGCATGACTGCTGAAATATGCTGAAACTGTAATGCTGAAAAAGTCAGAACACCAGCTAAAAGTAGCAAAAATTGAGCTAAAGACTTAAAGGGAAAAAATAACAAAAGTCTAGCTAAAGACTTAGAGTAGCAAAGGTCTAAAGTTTAAAAATTGTTAAAGGCTAACAGTAGCAAAAGACTAGCCAAAGGCTTAAAGAAGCAAAAGGATAAGTAAAGGCTAAATGTGGAAAAAATCTAGCTAAAGGCTAAAAAAAACCAAGTCTAGCTAAAGACAGTGTAGGCTTGTTAAAGGCTTAAAGAATGGTAAATGGAGCTTATTTATATAGCGCTTTCCAGCCCCCTGTGAGGAGCCCCAAAGCACTTTACAATACCAGCCATCCACCCATTCATTCAGACATTCATACACCGGTAGTGGTAGCCTGCCTTGCAAGGCGCCATCCAGACCTACCGGGAGCAACTCAGGGTTAAGTGTCTTGCCCAGGGACACAACAACACATGGTGGGCGGATGCGGGATTCGAACCTCCAACCTTCCGATCAGGGGTCGACTGCCATTACCACTACACCACGGCCGCCCCAGAAGCAAAAGGTCTAAAGTTTAAAGGTAGCAAAAAAGTTGTTAAAGGCTAACAGTAGCAAAAGACTAGCTAAAGGCTTACAGAAAAGGATAAGTAAAATGATAAATAAAGGCTAAAAGTTGCTAAAATCTAGCTAAAGGCTAGAAGCCAACGTGCATCATGGATCGGAAATATCGGCAGGTTGGATCGGAAAATCCGATACGTACTTTATGCTGGTGAGGCTGATACCGATACTGGATCGGATCGGCCCCATCTTTAGCTTAGTTATCTTTTTGTATAAACATATTTTTAAAGGTTTTAAAACTGTGATGTTGTTGTTGTTGTTGTTAAACAGCGTGTTTTGGTTTACATCCAAATATCTCTTTAGTCTGCTGTTTGATGTCAATGATGCAAAGAGATGTTTTGTGTGACTCCACACTTTAAACCCATTTTTTCCCCTTTTACCTGTGGCTTTCATTCGTGCTGCATATTTATTTCTCACCACTTTTATTCAGAAGCTAGCGTTTCCCTTTCTGTGCGTTATTTTTGGCCGTCTTTGAAATGCCACACGTCGGTGGGGGCTGGCGTGAAGGCCGGGGGAGTCCGGGACGTGGCGGCGGCACGGGCCTCCACCTGTGTTTTTAGCTCCAATCTGTAATTGCATCCAGTGGAGGAGGAACAGGTTTCGTTATGTGAGCAGCCGAAGAGCACGGGGCCCGACAGCGATGAAGAGATTGAGCGGGAACAGCAAACACAGATAAAAACGAATAAAACAGAGAAAAGCAAACGGATTGACTTTGGTAAGAGGTCACTTTTGAAAGTTCTCCCATGTGATTGTTTGAAAGCACCATTTTTTTCTCCTCAGTTCAGGACACCCCAGAGATGTGAAGTGTAAGGTTATAGTATGGCCCAGTGCTCTATATTAATGGTGACTTTGGATCACCTAATACGGATTCTCAGGGTTATAGCCCCCGGGTGCCTGCTGAGCAGAATGTGAATGCAAAAAGAGCCAACCCCCTACCCACCCCCTCCCTGGTCACCAGGGCCCCACAAGCCCTCGCTCAAGGTTACAGCCTGGCAGCGATGAAGCCATCAGCGCTGATTTTAAATGATACCCTGGACTAGCCACCACTTAATGCGTTCCTTCTCTTTTTAGTTGTTTAAACTCTTGATTATCCTCCTTTTCAAGCGGATAGCACGAAGCATGATCAGAAGCTACGCTGAACGGGAAAGACACGTTCCTCTTTGAGTCAGTCGCCGAAGTTCCTACAAGACCGAGGAGATAAAAAGGAGAGGTTATGATCAAGGAGCTGCCTCGGAATCCTTCAGCTATGCACAGGATGCTTTTGTTCACTCTTTCACTGTGAACCCAGCCTGGGTATAAATAATTTGCAATGCTAAACTGCTGCACAACAAGCCTTTGGACGTCTCCCACGTTACTTCCAGTCAAAGTGTTGCACTTCTACATCCTGTAATTACACCTTCAGATGTTCTGCTGCAGGAGGAGAGCGCGTTCAGATGTCACCTCAGCAGATACCAGCGTTGTTCTTGTGTGTCACTCCCATCTCATTGCTCATGTAGATTCCACTAATGCTCATTTGACGAGTAAAAAAAATGTTATTCTAATGATGGTCGAGGGAGCCGGGCTTTAGCAGTTAGTTGTTATGGAAACTGCAGCTGCAGCTTAACGGTGCAATACGCCTCCCCTCTTCCCCGCTCTCCCCCGTCTTCTCTTCCTCTTCGATCGGGCGAACACAGCGTGTTCGAGTCATTACCGGAGTACAAACGGTAAAAGACGGAGCCGACGCGAGGGCGACAACATTCACTCAGACGCCCGGAACGTGCGCAAACCATTAAGCCGTTTCCTGAAAGAGCTACAATCTCTCAGACACAGAGTTGTTCAGTTTTTCTGTTGCCCTTTATCTCATTTATTCCTCAACACAACGTCCCTCACGTTCTCAGAAAATGTGTTCAGTAATGAAGATAATGATGCAAAAGAATTATGCATATTGTTTTGAATTAGCATGATGGATCTATTTGATGCAGCTGCTAACAAAACAGAGCATTACTGGCTCCAGATCAGTTTGTTTTTCAACTAAATCGTACCTTTGCAGCTTTGGTCACTTCATACCCAGGCCTTTTGGGTACAAAAATATTTAAAAAATGCAGTTCTTCTCTTATGTTGCATTAAGCTCCTAAAATAAAATGTCAACTTAACATTTTTACTCAAATCTAAGGTTACGTTGTGCTTTCTCTGTAAGTCACATGTAGGAGAGACAATTTATGCTCTGCAGACGATTACAAGAGTTAGAAAAGTGTCTTCTTTGTGCTACAGGTGTAGTACGGATCTTATTTCAGCTCTCATCACTCTTAATGAATGCACGTCATTATGTTTAAAAACATTCTTTTTTTTACCGAGTTAAACCTGTGCAGGGTGATTGGGATGTGGCGCTCATAATGATACGTGTGTGTGGTCAGCGGATGGGTACGAAACAGCATCCACTGAGTGCAAGTGATCATATTTTTTGCCCTATCAGTTGTGGTTTTTTTTTGCATAATTTGCATGCACCGCGACTTATATGCCGAAGCAACATATTTATGGATTTTTTCAGAGTCAGAGTCAGAGTCAGAGTCAGAGTCAGAGTCAGAGTCAGAGTCAGAGAGAATTTATTGTCATTTGCACCGCATGTAGTACATGTGTTGAAAACGAGATTATGTACACAGGGTCCCAGTTACATCCAACAACAAATGCAAGAGAAATACAATAATAACATCTAGGATTAACTAAGAGAGACATCACATCAGCTAGTAATACACTAAGCCCTAATGTAGTAGAAAAACATCATTATAAACAGCAGCACGAACATGAGCAGATGGTCACAGATGAACGCAGCAACAAGAAACAGATCAGTACAGTATCAGTATGATGTGACATTTTGCAGTGTTTATTCTTATTATTTATTTATTCATGAGTCTGACAGCCTCAGGGTAGAAGCTGTTTCTCAGTCTAGTGGTTCTACATTTGATGCTCCTCAACCTCCGTCCCGAGGGGAGTGGTGCAAAGAGTGAGTGTGCTGGGTGAGTGAGGTCTTTCATGATGCAGGTGGCTCTTTTTCTGCATCTGGAGGTGTAAATGTCTGTGATGGTGGGGAGACTGACTCCCACAGACTTCTGTGCAGCCTTCACCACTCTCTGCAGAGCTTTTCTCTCTGCAACTGTGCAGCCTCCATGCCACACGTTGATGCTGGAGCACAGGACGCTCTCCACTGCACACCTGTAGAACGAGGTGAGGACTGGGCTTCTCAGACCGGCTCGTCTCAGCCGTCTGAGGAAGTAGAGTCTCTGATGACCTTTCTTGATCAGGCTGGTGGTGTTATTGCTCCAGCTGAGGTTATCATTCAAGTGTACACCCAGGTATTTGTAGCTGGAGACCACCTCCACCGCAGATCCACCTATATACAGTGGGGTGTGGGTGTGTTTGTTCCTTCTGAAGTCCACAATCATCTCCTTCGTCTTCTTCACATTCATGTGAAGGTTGTTCTCTTTGCACCAGCTCTCCAGATGTTCCACCCATTTTTCCCATATTTATAAATCAATTTTTGGCTGGGATACGTTTTCATTCATGCTGACTGAAAATATTGAACACTACCATTTTCAGCCGCTAGATGGCACTCAAGTAGTATGCCATGCCATTGTATCATGTAATAGGTAAACGTGGCTATTAATGACGCAATAGGCTTGCCATATAGTGCCACAGTTGTCTGCCTGGAGCAACCAAATCAGCTTCATTTTGCTGCGCCGCTCCAGCAAAATGCAGCTAATTTGACTATTGAAGTGCATTTATTCAGTAAAAGTTCAACTGAGACTTTACCATGATGTTGAGCAAACAAACAATTGTTTTTAGGTGGTTATCTTGTTAAATTTCGAATAAATTAATTAATTCATTCAACCTTTATTTAGTCAGGTAAATTGAGCCTCGAGGGCTAATTTACGAAAGCGACCTGCTACAAACTAAAGAATGATGAACAGCAATGATACAATTACATTAAACAAAATTAAAATTAGAAATGCACAACAAGTCGCCCTCTGCACATTCATGTTTCCGCTTATCGGCTTTTGAAATGCAGCAGATTTGGCCGTCAAAGTGTATTTATCAAGGAAAAGTTAGACTGAGACACACCTTTACTATAATTTAGAGCAAACAAATAATTGTTTTAAGTGTTATTCTTGTTAAAGTCCTCCTGTGCACGCTCCCGTGGCCCACATTTCCAGGTTGTCAGCAGTGACACGCGATGCATCAGCGGTGATGCATAATAGATACGACACATTCGGCAAAGTGACATATTTATGGATTTTCCCACTTTATTATACATATTTGGACTGATGCGACTTATAGGGCGGTGCGACATTTATAGCAGAAAATACGGTCAGCTACAATTTGCATCCACCTTATTCATGAAGGCATTACCAGAACGTTCAGAACTGTCTCATAAAATCCCTCTCATTATTGTTAAAAAGTGCATTCCCACTATATAAGAGATATTCTAGTTTTTCAGACCACTGAAAGCATTTATTTATTCTGCTACCATTCTGTGCAGTCACATAATATCAGGTAACGGTTGAAGGGTTTTGGAATGTGGCAACATCTCACACTACATTAAACAGAGCTGCAGGTCCATATGATACAGAATATTTTGATCCTCGTGCACGATGGCAGGCTCCTGTATCGTCTGCATGAGGGTAATACTGTAGATGGAACAGTCCTTGTGTCGGGTGGGTGTTGTCCTTCATGATGCTGCATGCTTTACGCAGACATCAACTGTAGTAGATGTCCTGGATGGTGTGGAGACTGCTACCAGGGATGTCCTCTGCTATTTGCACCACCCTCTGTAGTGCTTTCTGACTGGTGCAGTTCTAATGGTACGTCCACACGAACGGCTTTTCAACGGCAAAAAAGCTCGTCACGCACGCAAGTGGACGCACTGGACCCAGTGGTGTCCAGACCAGAACGCGAAGCTGCGGCGTGGCGGGGGGGGGAGGAGCTTACCGGTATACCGAGTTCCTCACTGCACTCCGCCAGGCAAGGACCTTTTTATTTCTGTCTCTGTAGAGCAGACTTGACTGGTCGTAAAGGACTTGTCGCGAACACACAGCTACAATGAGTTTCTCTTCCATAGTACACGACTTCGCGGGTTTTTTCTGTGTCCCACAAACAATACGTCACATAGTTGCGCAATACCCGTCCCATCGTTTCTGCGTCACATAGCGGACTCTCCCTCTCTTTCCTCCCCCCGACTCTCCCTGATTGGTTGACACACGAGTTGAACAGAGTTTGAACGTTTGAACAGCGAAATCTTCAGCTAATGGTGCATCCACACCGAACGGCTTTTCAACTGCAGGAGCGTCCAGTTTACATGCAAAGTCAATGGGGGATGCGCCTCCAGGCGCGTCTTGGCGTCGGGCGTCACGTCACGTGCGTGTTGAGCGTGCTGGAAATCATTTTCCGTGCACGTGAACCCGCGTCAGCCTCCAAAGCACGCGTTGATTTAGCTGAAGATTTCGCTGTTCAAACGTTCAAACGCCGTTCAACTCGTGTGTCAACCAATCAGGGAGAGTCGGGGGGAGGAGAGAGAGGGAGAGTCCGCTATGTGACGCGGAAACGAGGGGACGGGTATTGCGCAACTATGTGACGTATTGTTTGTGGGACACAGAAAAAACCCGCGAAGTCGTGTACTATGGAAGAGAAACTCATTGTAGCTGTGTGTTCGCGACAAGTCCTTCACGACCAGTCAAGTCTGCTCTACAGAGACAGAAATAAAAAGCTCCTTGCCTGGCGGAGTGCAGTGAGGAACTCGGTATACCGGTAAGCTCCTCCCCCCCCCCGCCGCCACACCGCCGCAGCTTCGCGTTCTGGTCTGGACACCACTGGGTCCAGTGCGTCCACTTGCGTGCGTGACAAGCTTTTTTGCCGTTGAAAAGCCGTTCGTTGTGGACGTACTATTAATCAACACGTGCTTTGGAGGCTGACGCGGGTTCACGTGCACAGAAAACGATTTCCAGCACGCTCAACACGCACGTGACGTGACGCCCGACGCCAAGACGTGCCTGGAGGCGCGTCCCCCATTGACTTTGCATGTAAACTGGACGCTCCTGCAGTTGAAAAGCCGTTCGGTGTGGATGCACCATTACCCATGTGTACAGAATATTCTGAGCTGGGTCTCATGATATTCATTCATTCAACCTTCATTTATCCAGGTTAGTCTCATTGAGCCAGGAGGACTCATTTACAACAGAGACCTGTTTTAGACAGGCAACATATAAAGTACAATAAAAATGCAACCTTGTTTTACGGCACTTTACTTGATTTGTTTTATAAACTAAAATAAAGTACCGGTAGTGTATCAAAAAAATCAAGTAAAGTGCCATAAAACAAGGTAAAATACTAAAAACAAGAAAACATTTGCTTTGTTTCTATTAACCTATATCAATTGTTTAAAACCCATTAAAGAAATTAAGGTGGACAGCTTCAGTTCTTGTTGCAAGGTGTTCCAGGTTGCAGGAGCTGAGTAAGAAAAGGCCTTTTTGCCAAGTTCAGTCCGCACTGAGGGGACGCTGCAGGTAATGATGGCCTGAGAGCGCACGCTGTAATTGCACTGACGGTGTGACAAGTAGGAGGAGATATAAGAAGGTAGCAGAACGAGCATTTTATAGACATGGCTGTTGGAAGAAAGCTGTGTGGTTGTGCTTTGAGCAGACACTGGTCTGAGAGCAGGAGGAAGAGCAGAAGATTGGGGCCTGTGCGGATCACATGCTATACCTCAGGTTTATGGAACAAGCACCAACAATGTGCACATCTTTGTTGTTGAAAACTTTTATAAGAACTGAAATGTTAATTTGCAAATGTCCAGTTTACTATAATGCTTTTTTACTTTGCGTTGACTAGTAGTTTAATAAAACAAGAATATAATAACATAAAGCCATATCAGCTGGAGACTACATCATGTTTAGTTTGAATACTTGTAATACTGGTGGAAAAAAGTGGAAGACATGTTGTCAAGCTAACACGGTGCGATAATGTGTAGAGGAAAATCCTGATTCAGGATAAAGTCAGACATGTCTAAATAAAAAGACGACGACTAAGGATGTTTAAAATAATCTGTTTGAATATTTTATCCCTGACAGAAGAAAAAAGAGCTTCACTGAAGGCTTTTCACACTTAAATGCTTTCACTCTGTTCTGGATCAGCTTTGGCAACGGTTTGATTTACTGACGCTTACTAAAGAAGAAGAAGACAGCGACAAACCAGACCGGCCCCACATCGGAATGATTTTCTAACAAAGTATCACACGCTGTACCAGAGTAATTGGAGCCAATTCAGCTGTTAGTGACGACACCACCAAAGGTCAGAGAGTTGCTCACTCAGAGATAAGATACAATTTTATTTGTCCCGATAAGAGAAAGTCAGAGCAGAAACCAAAAGCCAAAAAAGAGATTAATGTCATGATCCGTGTGAACTTTACAGAAGAATATCTGATGAAATGAAAAGATAAAACTGTTCAGGTTGGGCTCAGCTCAGTCCAGTAAGGTTTAAATCCATTCTTTACACAGTATATCACATTGTAAAAACATAGGTAAAATTCTTGGAAATACAAAGAATGCAGAATACAGTACATGAAGGGGAAGATGTAAAACAGTTTGAGCAAACCTAGAATAGTGTTGTGGCAGTACAGCTCACCTGGTCAGAAAATGAATGGTTAAAGAAGATTACAGTTAATGTTTTGGAATGGCCAAGTCAAACTTCTGACCTTAATTCAATCCAGATGTTGTGGAAGGACCTGAAGCTGCAGTTAATGTGAGGAAACTCCACATCCCTGAAGCTGTTCTGAATGGAGGAATGAGCTAAAATTCCTCACACCAGGTAATGAAAGCAAAGGTTCACATATTTTTACCACTTACAAATACCGTATATAATATTGGATAATTTTCCTCAATGAATAAATTACTATAATATTTTTGTCTCATTTGTTCATCTGGATTCTCTTTATCTACTTTTTGGACTTGTGTGACAATCTGATTATGTTTTAGGTCATATTTATGAAGAAATGTCAAATTCTAAAAGGTTCACAAACTTTCAAGCAGCACTGTATATTTATGACATTATTATGCAACTAGTTAAAAAGTTTGTCCTAATTTCACACAAATATGTAACAAGGGCACTTAAAGGTCAGTCCATTATCTAATCATCTTAATATTATATTAATGTCTAGAAAGGAACTCTTCAATAATTCTATGTTAAAACTTTCAGATATATATAATTAAAGTGTTTTATCCTAACAAAACCCAACAACAACACTTGAAAACTACCAATAACCAATGGCAACCATCAACAACAACAACCAACCAACCACTAATCCAATGACAACCAAGCAAAAAATCACCACCACCACATACAACAATCAACAACCAGCCACAAGTGGCAACCACCACCCACCGCAACCAACCACCAATGACAACAAACAACCAACAACATCCACCAACAACCATTGACAGCCACCAACAATAACCAACCACTAATCACCAATGTCAACTGAAAACAACCAATGACAACCACCAGCAACAATCACCATTCCATAGACCACCACCAACAATAGTAAACACCAACCAACCAACCAACCAACCAACCAACCAACCAACCAACCAACCAACCAACCAACAAATACAACAACAATAACCACCAACAACAATCACAATCAATAAAGGTTGAATGAACAACTACCAATCACAGTTAACCACCAATGACAACTACCAACAACAACCACCACAAACAACAACAACCAACAACAACAATCAGCAACTACTGACAACAACCAATCACAATGACAACTTCCAATGACAACCACCAACAACAATCAGCAACTACTGATGATTACTAAGCACCACTGACCACCACCAACAACAATTAACAACAACCAACCACTAATGACAACCACCAACAACAATCAGCAACTACCATTGACAACCACCACCAACAAACAGCAACAATATGCAACTACCAATGACACCAACCACCAACAAACAACAATAAGCAACTACCAATGATTACTAAGCACCAGTGACTACCACTAACAACAATCAGCAACTACCAATGACAACAACCACCACCAACAACAATCAGCAACTACCAACAACAACCAATCACCAATGACAACTACCAATGACAACCACTAACAATCAGCAACTACCAATGATTACTAAGTGTCAGTGACCACCACCAACAACAATTAACAACAATCAACCACTAGTGACAACCACAACAACAACCAACCACTAATCATCAATTACACAAATAATGGTATAGACTCTGGTATAGTACAAATAATGGTATAGACTCTGGTATAGTTTTTTCTGTCTCATGTGGTGTCTTGAAAGACAAAATGTGATACATCTTTTATTAATACCAACGTTGTGACCCTCATGGTTCTTTCCTTGTTTTCACACCTTTGACCTTCATCCCGATACGGATGGGAGAGGCCGCGCTGAAGAACATAATGTGATATGATGTCTCATGTGGTCTGTAACAGCAGCTTCACACACTCGCCCCCTTCCGGATGACTGTGCGTACATATTCACGCTGTACTGGTGAAAACTTGTGCAATGTTAATAAAAAGTACTCTGACTCTGACTCTGACAACTGAAAACAACCAATGACAACCACCAACAACAACAATAATCAACTACCAATGACAACAACCACCAACCACAACAATTAACAACAACCAACCACTAATGACAACCACCAACAACAACAATCAGCAGCTACCAATGACAAACAACCATTCACCAATGACAACTGGTACCAATGACAACCAACAACAATCAGCAACGATTACTAAGCACCCTTGACCACCACCAACAACAATTAACAACCAACCATTAATGACAACCACCAACAACAACAATCAGCAACTACTAATGACAACAACCATCAACAACAACAATAAGCAACTACCAATGACAACAACCACCAACAAACAACAACAATAAGCAGCTACCAATGACAATCAACAACAACATCAATCAGCATCTACCAACAACCCCAACCAAAAATAATTTACACCCTTGCAAAATCATATTTTAGCTTATTATCTGTAAAGCTTAGTTTGAGCCATTTTGTTTTTGCTACACTTGATTAGCTTTGGCAGCCATCTTAAACTGAATTGACTCCAAAAGTTAGTCCATTGTGAGAGTATCATTAAAATCTGTATAAAAGTCTGACACTTACTTACATGTAAATGAGTAATAATGTACATGTACATTATTACTCATTTACAAAATCCTTGTTTTAACTTAAACCAGTTTGGGCTCTTCTAAATTATTTTGCTTTATGTTTCAAACTACTAATATGTAGTTATGTAGTGATGACGGACCTTTGTATACCTTTGCATTTGTTCCAGACTAAATGAATGTAGCCAGTTCCTGTTAGGTGTACTGTAGTTAGAAGTTATGAATGGATGGAAGGTTCAGACATTAAAACTCCCTGCAGACAAACATGAACAGAGGTCTCTCATGTCCACAGCTGTGGTGACAGTCAGCTGCCACGACCAAAAGTCCCAGTGTACAGTGGGTGTTCATCTTCATCTGAGCAACATGCAACATCTGATATATGCTGATGAAGATTCTCAGTCAACCAGGACATGATAACATCAAAAAAGTGTGAGAAAGCTCCTCGGATGAAGAGCGAAACGTTTTCTGTTACTAATAAAGTCCAGTTGTTTCTGTATTGAACGCTTTTTTGATAACATCGGATATGATTTATATTAATCTATCAAGTTCTTGCCGTGTAAACATAAGACATGTCAGACGTTCAAAATAAAGTGTTGCGCAAATTTCTAAGAATGCGTTATACAGTAATGGTAAATTTTCTTTTTGTTCAGGACATCTGTTTTCTGTGACAAACAGCACTTTATTACCCCTTTATTCAGGATTAGGTTTCCTTTGTCCTCCTGCTCCAGAAGTTTGAGCACCTGTCGTACAGACAGAGCAATTAACCTTTCATCCCTGTTTCACACAAAAGCAGATGGTCGGCTTTTTTTATTTATTTATTTACGTTTTCCTGGATCAGAGTGATTTTAGGAAGGTGGGTCATTTTATGGAGAATTTAAAAAAATGTTTTTGGATTTATTGGCTAAACTCATTGTTTCACTTCAGGTTAGGGAAAAAAGGACTGAAAATGAGTCATTTAAAGTGCTAACGTGAATTAAATGAAAGTTAAACAGAAATTAAAATACAAAAAAAAGAACAACCTACAACACATAGTGATTAAAAATCTAAAAACATAAAACCTGCTAAGAACAACTTCACAGGAAAAGCCAACCACAATTTATTTGGAATATTAAAACATTTCAATGCATTTCCAAGACAAGGAGGGAAAAGCAAAAGAAAACAACAAGTTTGCTGCAAAGCTTTCACTCTTCTGCAGCTCCTAAACAATATTTTTTAAACTGGACCTGAGGGATGGGCGTCCCCGGTGCCCGAGCCTCGGTGACCGGCCCTGGGGCTACGTCGGTGCAGCGGGCTCCGGCGGGGGCCTGTGTATTGTCGCTGTTGACCCCGGGGGGTCATTGTGTGTGGTCCCTGGTGGGGTTCGTCCGGTTCTTCCACTTGGTCGGATCTGGGGAGTGGACGAGTGGCTCGTCCTGTTCGGGTGGTCCTGGGGACTCTGGGCTCGGGGTCCTTCCTGGGGTCTTGGGCTTTGATCGCCCCTTCGTCTGTCTCGGGCTTTGGGGGGACGGGTCTCTGATGCTTCACAGTCGCTACTAAATGTTCTATTGGAGGAACCTTATTCACTTATGCATGCTCACAACCACACACAAATGGATGCAGGGATGTATAGTAGATGTATGTAGATGGGTATATAAATGAATATAAATATATATGTATGTATATTGTATATATATTTGTAGGTATGGGTATGTGTATTTATAGAAATCTTTTGCAAGGTCATGAATATTATCAGTCTTTATGCTTGTATGTTTCGTTGTTGTGTTCTGTCATGTGCTTTGCAGGATTGTGGACGGAGGTTTGGTGTGTTTGCCTTGTGCTCTTTCTGTGGACAATTGTTGTTTTGTTGTCTCACTTTCTCTTTTCTTTCTTTCTCTCTATTAAAAAAAATACATATTGGAGTGAGAGGATGGCTATAAGGTGTGAAGGGAGGCCATCTATAAATGGAAAAAAAAAAAAAAAAAAAAAAAACCTGGATTCCAAAGAAAGGGGAACATTCTCAAACTCCACTGATGTGTTGTCAGGCAGACAGCCTAAGCAGAACCTTTAGAAAAGAAAAATGTGACTTTAAGTCCAACTTTAAACCCCAACAATGACAGAAAACATGCTTCTGTTTGTGCTGCAGCCTGAAATTCATCTTCAACGAGCGTACATGCTCAGGAACAATAACATTGCCTTGAAAACATAGAACCACAATGTCTCCACAGATTAAAGGCTAAACAGATTGTAATTACTAAAAGCCAGAAAAGTGGATCTTTTTGCCTTCTTTTTGGATGCTGACAGCTGATTATAGCTCTGAACTGTTTGCAGTAACTAATGAGCTCCATCTGAGATCACTCAAGGTTATAGCCGGCAGCTTCGCAGCTTCCCGTGTCTCCATGTGTGACAATTTCTCCCCGTTTCCATCGAGACTCTGTCTCACTGAACTTTCTACAAACTTCAGCTGGAAGTGTGGTAATGTCAGTAATGATCTCAGAGTAAACTCAGCTAAAATAGCACAGTGACCTCATTATTGTTTCCATAGTTACAGAATGGCAGCTTTACAGTTCCTATCTATAGCAGCTTTCACTTCACACAAACTACTGTACTGCATTTTGACAGGTGATAGTGGTTAACTGCTAAACGGCAAAAACAGCTCACAGTTGCAGGATTTATTGTGTTGTGCGAGCGCCGCTTATTTGGAGACAGGTGCATTCAGCTGTGCGAAGCTCGAATTTCCAAACCTCGATCAAATTCTGTAACATTTGCTTTGACAAATTGAATATTCAGTTTAAATGATTGTGTAGAGCTTTTTGATTAGGGAGCACATCAGTGTTTGGTGTCTTGTTTACAAAATGTTATCAGTATAATATAATTTAAATTGCACACACAACATCAATTTTAGACCCTGAAACAGCTTCAATGCCGCCCACCCACCCTTTTCCCCTCTCTGTGCCAGGGAAAGCATCTCACTTTTAACTGAACCAGCTGGCTTTGTCAGGCAGAGATCCAAAATATGGATCTATATTTACAAGCTCATATCACTGTACATGAGTCAACTACAACATAATTAAGCCTGTGTAATATTAGCAGACCCTCACGTCTCCCAGGCCCGTTAGACGGGAACCTTTGTTCTGCATGTTTGAAATGAAACGTTAATCCTGCTTGGGGTATTTTTGTGTCTGAGAAGATTGCTGGCTTACATCAGGATTTATTCTTTAATTTGTGTTGTTGTTTTGTCTCAGGTGAATCAGGTAGAGGAGATTCACAGCAAGGGACGAGTCATCAAAACTTTGACAGAGAATAAACACTGTTGGCCATCTTTTTGGCTGCAGATTCACTCCCAATAAAGAGACGTTTTCTGCAGCTTTATCAGTCTTGTTACTGTTGAATTGACTACATCTAGATTTTTCTATTCTTTCAGCTGCTCCCTTACTCAGGTAACTTGCATAGCAAGCTAACTCACACAAAGACTTGGCGATTGTTTTCATGCCGGATGGCTTCCTGATGCAACCGCAGACCACTGAGCTACCACAGCCCAATGTGCGGAGCAGGGAGCTGGCATCGAGGGCGCCCGAGAAAGCAGATAGTGGGGGTTAAGGGCCTTGCTCAAAAGGCTTGCTTGACAATGAGGGTGGAGACAGTGGGTACTTCACCTTTCCCATCCACACTTTGATGTTGTCGGTCTGGGGACGAACTTCTGATCACAGGGTCGCCTTCTCAAACCTCTGCTCCACCACTCCCCGGTTACATCTTGATTAAAAGAATGTATCCATTTAAAATGAAACGCCTACATTGTTTCAGAGAAACCAGACACTAGGAAGCACAAGCCAGTTCATCTCTTGTGCCGATCCCAATCCCAGGTAATTGGTGAGGGAAGGGCATCCGACATAAAACACTTTTGCCAAAATTAATATGCGAAATCATCAAAGCAGCACCATACCGAATTGGTTGAGTCCTGGGTTAACAAAGACCACCACCTGTGCTGTTGACAACCAGGGTGCCAGAGGAAATTGTGCTACCATAGCTGTGTTTCCATCCATTTTCATTTCGAATTTTGAGCTACCTCGCAAATATGTAAATACAAATTAATGCAGATCAGAAGTGTTTCCATCTGCTGGCTTGAAGCGCTTCTTCCAAGCCGCGCACAGCGTCATTACGTCAGCGTCATTACGTCAGACGTCAGCGTCATTACGTCAGACGTCAGCACTGCGCATGTCTACAGTAAACAGGAAGTAGCAGTTGAAAACAGAACCCGGCCACACATCTCATCAAAATGGAGAGAATATTTCAGGTATGTGTTGCTATCGGGCGAGTTGTATTTATTCTGTCATGCCAACTAGTTTTAGCGATGTTACATGTTGTCCGGAGCGGAAACAGCTGATCAGTCACGTGACGTGAATGTTCGCTACGGCAGCACGAGTCGGCAAATGTGTTTCCATCTGTCGTTTTGCGCATCTGCTCATTTTCGCAGATCCCAAAAACCACCTCAAGCGAGCGTATAAACTTTTTGGCGAACTTGAGAAAGTAAATACGGATTTTGCCGTTTCCATTAAGCTTTTCTGCTGCGATACTTCAAAATGCGCACCTAGAAACCTTGATGGAAACACGGCGTATGTCAAAGAACATGAGGAGGGTAACGTCACGTGTCAGGAGACGGAGGAAGAAGAGGAAAGTCAAGAACATAGAAATGAGGGTTCAACTCTATAAACGTGGGGGAAATGACAGGCAAAGGTAGAGAGCTGGTTGACATGATGCAGAGAAGGAAGGTACCGGTAGATGTTTTATGTGTCCAAGAGACCAAGTGAAAGGGCATCAATGCTCACAGCATTGGAGCAGGGTTCAAACTATTTTTCCATGGTGTGGATAGAAAGAGGAATGGAGTAGGGGCAGTACTGAAGGAGGAGTTGGCAAAGAATGTAGTAGAGGTGAAGAGAGTGTCAGATAGGGTGATGTGTCTGAAGGTAGTGGTAAAAGGTCTGACACTAAACATTATCAGTGGTTACACTCTGCAGGTTGGATGTGATGACGAGAATACATTTTGGAAAGATCTGGATGAAGTCATAGAGAGTATTCCCAGGGAGGAGAGAGTGGTGATCGGAGCAGACCTAAATGGACATGTTGGTGAAGGAAACAGAGGGGATGAGGAAGTTTGTTGTCAAGGAAAGAAACCAAGAAGGACAGATGGTGGGGGATTTTGCCAAGAGAATGGAAATGGCTGTAGTCAACACTTATTTCCAAAAGAGGGAGGAACAAAGAGTGGCCTATGAGTGAAGGAAGGAATACACAGGTTGACTACATTCTGTGTACAAGAGGAAACCTGAGGAAGATTGGAGACTGTAGCCGTTTACGCGTTTACCGGCCCTCCCCGGTCCCGCTCGTCTCTGGTTGGCCCAGAGCCAGCTCTGGCCCGCCCTCGTTGATTACGCACTGTCCGGAGAGCAAGCCTTGAAGTGGGTGGGGTGTTCACTTGACGTGGGTGGGGTGTTCACTTGACGTGGGTGGGGTATTCACTTGACGTGGGTGGGCAGTTCTACCGAAAAGCTCAAAAAGGATATGACGTCAGTTTGTCTGCGACCATCAACAACGCCGAACATGGAGGACGCGGAGCTCATGTATGTGTTGATGCTGCTGATCGAAGTGCTTCAGTTACACACTGCAGTACTAAAAGCGATATGTGAACGTCGAGAGAGATGTCGAGTCAGACGAAAAATCGCGAGGCGACATACAGTGGTACCGAAGGTTCTGCATGGCTGTACAGCAACGTGAAACAACGAGACAGCGTCGACTGGTAAGCGCTTAGCCAGCTAGCATAATTAGCTTGATGTTACATGATTTGGTTATGAAAGTAGTTGCTATTTAGTGTATCTGAATGACCACTAATGGCCCGGGACATGTGTGTAGATGTTTATCTATATTTGAACTTACTATTAAGTCATTAGTAATGTTTTTATTTTGTTGTTGTCCGATTTAGATGATGTGCCGCCTACGGGGACCGTCTGTCTGGGCCTACGAACGCAGCTCTAACTGGTGGGACAATGTGGTTCCAACATTCACCGAAAGGCAATGGATTGAAAACTTCCGTATGTCTGAGGAAAGTTTTAAGTACATCTGCTCCAAATTACGACCAGCATTAGAGCGGAAAGACTCTACATTTAGGAAGTGTGTGGGATTAAAAAAAAAAGAGTAGGGATTGCTCTGTGGAAGCTAGCTACAGGATCAGAGTACAGGAGCATAGGGCATCTGTTTGGTGTTGGCGTAACAACAGTATGTAATTGTGTTCAAGAGTTTTGTACAGCTGTACATGATTTAATGGTACCCGAGCTTATTAAATTTCCAACTCCTGAACGCTTTAATGAGATGGCAGCCTATTTTGAGGAGAGGTGGGGTCTTGCTGTGCTTTGCACAATCTGTGCGAAAGTCATGGGGCGACGTATGACGACACCTGGGATGTGGAACCCGCTGGCCCACATCGTGCTGGAGGCGCTGCAAATGGAGGTGGAGCAGGAACTGCTGTACGCAATGCCCTTGTCCAGCTGCTGCAACGTAACGTGATGTGAAATGTCCACTTTCCTATCTGTTCATTAAATGTAAACATTGTATGACAGTCTGATTTACTGTACATTAAAAGTACACAAAATGTCAGTTGTTGTTGGTTCAATACACATAAATATTTTTAATCTATAACATACTATACACTGTCATATATATATATACAGTATATATACTCTATACAGTATGTAAACTGAATAGTTTATATACTGTATACAGTATATAAACTGTATGGAGTGTATATACTGTATGCAGTACATGTACAGTATATATAAATGTACTACATACAGTATATGTACTGTTTAGTTAAAATACTGTATACAGGACATGTACTGTATACAGTACATGTCCTGTATACAGTATTTTAACTACTGTATACAGTACATATACTGTGTACATGCACTGTATACAGTATATGCACTGTATACAGTGCATGTACTGTATACAGTGCATATACTGTATACAGTATATGCACTGTATACAGTGCATGTACTGTATACAGTGCATATACTGTATACAGTGCATGTACTGTATACAGTGCATGTACTGTATACAGTGCATGTACTGTATACAGTGCATGTACTGTATACAGTGCATGTACTGTATACAGTGCATGTACTGTATACAGTATATACATTGTATACAGTATATACATTGTATACAGTACATATCCTGTACATGTACTGTAATGTACATGTACTGTATACAGTATATGTACTGTATACAGTATATGTACTGTATACAGTATATACACTGTATACAGTATATACATTGTATACAGTACATATCCTGTACATGTACTGTAATGTATATGTTCTGCCACTGCCCAATCCATCTAATTTATTTATGTGCGTTTGCTGATCACAGCCATGTGCAAGTAAAGCAAAATTTTAAGAAATCAGTTTATTGCACAAGAATGATAGCGTAGAAAAACAACAAGGAAGACTGTGAAATAAACAGCATTACAACCTAACAACCCAAAAATGCACACCCGATATTTAAAAGAATATGAAAAAGGATAAAATCTTCAAGCTTATATCAAATAATTCACTTTCTGGCAGCCATCACATCCACAAGCTTGGCAAAGGAGTCGGCTATGCGTTTGTGCTGTCGTGCAATCAGCCTCATGCTCCCTGCGTCTGCCTTCCGGTTCGCCATCTCCTGTTGACGGATGGTGGCCTCCTGCTCCCGATCCTTCTGTCCTTCATCTGCCAACATCTCCACCTGCCGGTCCATAAGGCGGTCTCGATGGAGACGGTCCTCACGAGACTCCTCATGCATTGCCAGGATGTAATCTGCATATGAGGTGTTGCGTGTGCGTTTCCTGAAACGCAAACCTGAAAACCAACACAGAGCATTGCACATTACACACACATTTGGAAATACTTCTGTCTATGAAGGACCAAACTGACATAATAATAAATAAAAGCAGAAATATATATATTCATCATATTTATATATATTCTTTTTATTACTTTTAACACATGATTTTCTGTCAATATATTAAAATATTTTGCTTTGCCTTTTTTAGCTTCTCCTTTTTCTTATCAATGTAATTCTGCTCGTTGAAATAATAAACAATACATATATTTATGATTTTATTTCTCATTAAAATATATATTTCTACTTTATATAGTACTTTATCTACTTCATCTATTTAGATATTTAATTGTTTTCTTTAGCATTATGTAGGACATATATTTCTACTTTTATTTAAGTATGTACAGTATTGTTTTGTGTCGGATACGTATTTATTAATTCATTTATTAATATGTCAAACATTGATTAATTAAATGACATACACACATTTTGAGAACAAGTAGAAAGTTGTCTACAGTTATATGTACTCCCAAAGGTATTGTTAGTTTGCTAGTTAGTTAGAAGTTCAGTCTTTATGCTAGAATTACATTTATTTTTTTGCGGGTTATTTTCATTACATAAACAAACACTGAGCCCACCTGGCTGAGCACGTGAAGCAGAGGCCGCGGAGTCCGGAGTTGAGGCCCTCCTAGCTGAGCACACTGGTGGTGTGGTTGGTTGTGAACACAATTCACCCGTTTACTCCTCTGAAGTGGTAGAAGAGGACTCAGGATTTTCTGCTGGCGTTGAAGACGGCGTCGAATGATCTAATTTAAAAGAAAAAACACACGTTACACGAACTACGTTAGCCTGTTGTGCTAGGCTAGCTAGCCTGTTGTGCTAAGAGGCTAGCTGCTGCCTCAAGCGTGGCTTGACAATAGCTAGCCAGAAAAGTAGCCACAAACCCAGCAGCCTGTACACGTTTTTGAGTTTATTTAGGAAGACAAAAGATGACTAATAAACACAAGTAACAACAGCTCACCTTCCATCTCGCTCTCCAACATTTGGGTGGCTGAGTCGAGAGCCATTTGGCTACCGTTGCTGGATGGCCGTTTTCCAAAGATCTCGTCCATTTTATTGAACCAGCGCCAATCCTTCCTTCCTCGTCCACTTTTACCGTTATGGTCTTTCATGGTCCGGTAGTCTGATTTCATCTTCTTTAGCTTCTCCCGGCATTGCTTGGAGGTCCGAGTGAAGCCAGCCACAGCCATTTCCTCAGACGCACGCTTGAAAACTTTTTAATTTCGTGTGCTGCTGTCCAGCTCCCTCTGCACACGCTCGTCTGCGAGGTAATTTAGGAAGAAGCTTACTTCATCGTTTGACCACGGAACGCACGCAGCGGGGAATTGGGAGGTAGACATGCTGTTTTCTAAAATGGAGGTTGTTGTTAGAACGCGAGGTTAACAGCAGTCGCAGTTGATGACTCAACACGCAGCTAGTCACGCCCTCTGGTCCCGCCCCTACACGAAGCAGTCCAGCCCCTGCTGCAAACAACGAATCAAATGTGAGCAGTAAATGACGTGAAACTGGGCCCGGGGAACTGAGCCCGATAGAACCACGGCGGAGATGGTTCCATGACGAGGGCGGAGTCGGGGAAAAAAAGGAAAATGCGAACATGCTGAACCAGGGTTAGAAGCAGGGAGGAGCCAGGGAGAGCCGGGGAGGGCCGGCAAATGCGTAAACGGCTTGTAAGGTTGTGACAGTGGAAAGTGTGGCCAGACGGCATCAGATGGTTGTCTGTAGAATGACTGTTTCTTGTGAAGAAGAGAAAGGGTACAATCAAAGAAGACCAAATGGTGGAAGCTGAAGAAGGAAGAATGTTGTGAGACATTCATAGAAGAGTTGTTAAAGACTCTGGGTTGTAAGAAAGAGCTTCCAGATGAGTGGACTACTACAGCAACACTAATTAGAGAGACAGGTAGGAAGGTATTTGGTGTCATCTGGACAGAGAATGGATTATAAGGAAACCTGGTGGTAGAATAGTGAAGTGTAGAAAGCTATTCAATGAAAGAGATTAGCAAAAAAGAAATATGACAGTGAGAAGACTGAAGGGAGAAGACAGGAGTATACGGTGATGGGAGGTAGAGCAAAGAGGGAAGTACCTAAGGCAAAGCAGAAGACGTATGATGAGTTGTATGGGAGGCTGGACACTAAAGAGAGTGGGAAGGATGTGTACTAATTGGCAAGACAGAGGGATCAGGCTGGAAAGGATGTGCAGCAGGTTAGGCTCGTTAAAGATAGGAATGGTAGTGTTCTAACAAGTGAGGAGATTGTGATGGGAAGATGGAAATAATACTTTGAGGAGCTAATGAATGAAGAGAAAGAAGATTAGAGGTCATAGAAACTGTGGACCAGGAAGTGGGTAAGATTAGTTAGGGTGAAGTCTGGAGGGCTCTGAAAAGAATGAAGAAGGGGAAGGAAGTGGGACCTGATGAAATAACAGTTGGGGTTTGGAAATGTCTTGGAGAGATGGCAGTGAGGTTTTTGACTCAAATATTCAATGGCATATTCAAGGGTGAGAAAATTCATTCATTCAGTCATTCAACCTTTATTTAGTCAGGTAAATCTTTTGAACCTCATGGGCTCATTTACGAAAGCGACCTGCTAAAACTAAAGAACAATGAACAGCAATGGTAGAATTTCCTTAAACAATAAACAAACAAACAAACAATAAACAATAGAAAAAAAAAAAAAAAAAATAAATAAAAAAAAAAAAAATCACTAAAAGTATCAAAAAACTAGCAAAACATTATAAGGTAGACGTATAAAATCAAAGACAGGAACAAATCTGCATTGGTTTTTGCCAGGATTCCAACAGATTCTGAAAACCATTTAGAGAAGTCAAGGTCGAGAGCTTCAGATCTTTTTGTAAGATATTCCATGAAGCAGGAGCGGAATAGGAGAAGGCCCTTTTTCCAAGTTCAGTCCTCACTGACGGAACACTGCAGGTAATCATGTCCTGAGAGCGCACACTGTAGCTGCACTCACGCAAAGACATGTAGGAGGAGATGTATGAGGGCAGCAGACCAAGAAGTGATTTAAAGATGAAAATGTACCAGTGGAAGAGTCTGCGTGAGGTTAATGATGTCCAGTTAACCAGTGTAAAATACCTGAGGAATGGAGAAGAAGTGTGCTGGTGCCCATTTTCAAGAACAAGGGTGATGTACAAAGTTGTAGCAACTACAGGGAAATTAAGTTGATGAGTTACACAGTGAAGATCTAGCAAAGAGGTGACTATCTGTGAGCAGCAGTATGGTTTCATGCCAAGAAAGAGCACCACAAACATCATCTTTGCTTTGAGGATACTGATGGAGAACTACAGAGAGGGTCAGAAAGAACTCCATTGTGTCTTTGTGGATTTAGAAAAAGCATATGACAGGGTGCCGAGGGAGGAGGTGTGGTATTGCATGAGGAAATTTGGAGTGGCAGAGAAGTATGTTAGACTGGTACAGGACATGCATGACAGCAGGACATGTATGAGGACAGCATGTGGTAAAATGTGCTGTAGTGACAGACAGCTTCAAGGTGAAGGTGGGATTCCATTGTGGATTGACTCTGAACCCCTTCTTGTTTGCTCTGGTGATGGACAGACTAATAGATGAGGTCATGCAAGAATCCCTGTGGACTATGATGTTTGCAGATGACATTGTGATCTGTGGTTAGAGCAGGTCTGTGTTGCAAAGTATTATGTGGTTGGTCAGAAGTTTATAGGTGTGTTTGTCAACGTCGAAATGCACTTGGTCATTGCATGACTAAACAAACACACTAAATTAGCCATATAGCTAAAAATTCCTGGATGAGAATCATTCAGACATTCTGTATGGAGGAATATATCTGCTGAAAAGAGTGATGCTCTCTTCGTGATAGATTTGTGGCCAAACAACAGATACAAGGACAAAGTGGAGATTATGGTGGGAAGAAACCTGTATGGTGACATATACTGCAGTGGTAGTAGTTTCCCAAGAATTCTGCGTCTGTGTCTGGTGGACTATGAAAGGTGTGTGTGAAAACAAATGTCCCACAATCATGTTATCGCTTGTCGACTGTTCGTGATCAGATGGAGTATGTTGGGTCCTTAGGGTGCACTGTTCAGGAAAATGGGGAGTGTGTTCAAGAGGTAAAAAGGGGAGTTCAGGCAGGATGGAGAAAAGTTTCAGGAGTGATTTGCGACAACCTACTTTTGGGTAGGGATGGGGCCGATCCAATTCAGTACCGGCATCCGATACCAGCATAATTTACGTATCGGATTTTCCGATCCAACCTGCCGATATTTACGATACTTCCTGTATATCAAAGAGCAAGTATGTTGCATCATACTCTGTGACTTCTGTCTTAACATTGTGTGAGGTTAACCCAGAGAAGACACTCTGAGCCTCACTACAGGTAATAACCAAACTAATAGCATACAAGAGGCACGTCTATACCACAGACGTCCTTCTGACTCATGGTGCAGCCCGGAACACTAGTCTAAAATACTGCTAAGCATTATGGGAAATCAACACAGTCTACTCCCCATTTTTTAGTTTTGTTTTTGATTGTGGCACTATGAGTTGTAATTCTTGTTTAATTTGATCAACGGATACAGATTTAAACTATAATTGAACACTAATATACCGCTAAGCATTATGGGAAATCAACACAGCCACTAACCCGGTTTTTAGTTTTGTTTTTGATTGTAGCACTATGAGTTGTGATTCTTGTTGGTTTTGATAAACAGATACAGATTTAATCTATACTGTACATTGAATTTACATTTATAAATTCAATGCATAGTTTAAATCTGTGCAAGGACTCGCTGGCCTACTGGCCTTGTTGGAGTTCTTCGACTTCCTCTTGCCTCTCTCAGGAGCCATGGTTGAGAAGAGACGTCGAGTAAAAACCAGTTAGCACCCGCTAAACGTGGTTAGAATTCTCTCGCTGCGTTGTTCGAGGTGCTAGCCTGTTAGCTCCGTTAGCTTAGCAGTAGGGATGGGAATTGAGAACCGGTTCTTTTAGAGAACCGGTTCTTTAGAGTTCAATTCCCTGGAATTGTAGGCTGCTTGTCTTAACAATTCTGTTTATCGGTTCTCTGTTTTGTTCTACTGACTCGTCGTGGTGACGCATTTACGTGATGACATCACATACATGCGCCGTATTTGGTGTTCAACATGACGTCGAGGAAAAAGCGAAGACGAATCCAGGTCTACTTGCAACAAATGCAAAGCGTTGATTACAATAAAGGGCAGAAATACTTCTAACAAGCAGAGAGAAGCATTTGAGCACTCAGGTGAGTTTGCGCAAATGTACCGTCTTTAACATGCTGCTTTGTGACGCTGCTTCGTGGTGATGGAAGTGTAGCTAACAAACTAGCGTCCTCCTCTGTTTTAAATGTTGCAGCACGTAACGTTAAACTCCACTGCTTCCACTGTGTTGTATAAATAATATCCATCTCCTGTAATAACATTTAGTTGACAAGGATTGCCGGAGTCTGGCTGGCTCAGAGGCGTTAGCACACCTTTAGCTTTCAGGATGACGATATCCAACACACAACAGACCTAAAAATGCCACAGTAGAAATGGGAGCAAAACAAAAGTGTTGTTTTATATTTTTGTTCAGTGTGTTTCATTGTAGCCTCTTTCTGTTGTGAGATCTTTTATTGTTGCTCACTGTTTTTAATGGTGAATTTCTTCTGAAGCTTGCAGAGCTGGGAGAGACGAAGAGGGAGAGACGAAGAGGGAGGCAGAAGAGGCTGAAGATGATAACTATGTAAGTTTTGTTTTTTGTAATGAAAGATGATATATTGCATGGATTATTACACTATTTATTTTAAAATTGAAACTTGTGAATTACAAGTTGTGGTTATGTCAATAATTTCAGATGCCTCCTGTAAAGCAGCAAAAAGAGACTGCCCTAGAAGAACTTTTTGAAGAAGAGACAGAAGTTCAACTGTAGAAGCCTATCACCCATTCCAACCAAGGACAGCCCCTTAATAATGTTAATTAGGAATTATTTTTTCATAAAAGTTCTATTTTTGTTCTGGTGAAAGAGCATTAAATACTTCATGCACACAAATGGTGTACTATAGTTTTTTGCCTAACCCAATGAGAATTGATGACAGAATTGATAAGGAATTGAATCGATAAATGATATCGATAAAGGAATTGGTATTGATAATTTCTTAACAATTCCCATCCCTAAGCCGGCTAGGTGTGGCGCAGTTAGCGTCCCACTAACTGGACGGCGAAACAGCGGAAAAAAGATTTTGAAAAAAATAAGTTGACGGCACTAGGTTATCAGTAACCAAAAATACTCGCAGGGAGTCCTCTGTGACGCTCTGGACAGGGAGCAGGCTCACCTCCAGTCGAGCAGTTCAGTCACGCAAGGCGGTCCTGCGAAGTTCAGGTGTGTGAAGCGAGGTGAAGTGCACAAAGAGGACGTACGTTGCGCGTCACCGTCTTTTATGCAGGGAGGGCGGGGCCTCCTTGCTGACGCAGACGCTTACTTTTCTTAAAAGGCGTGATTGTATTGCTTCAGGTGAACTGCGCGGTGGCGCAATTCCCATAGTCATGTTGTTGCACCGCAGTTAACCTGACTGAAAGGGAAACTCCCACATTCAGTCTTCACCTAAACCCACAAATAACCCACTTATCTTTTACTCCTCATGTCCTCAAGTCTTTTGGGTTTCAGTACTTTGTACTCTAGGATAAAAAAAATAAACAGTTGTTACTAAATTTATCACGTGTCTTTCCTAAGACTGACAAAGAAGTGCACTCAGATTAGTGATTTTTTTTTACAGTCACCTTGCTTCTGATTTTACTGACTGCAGCAGGACTCCAGCTTACAGACTTGTATCACTGTAACCCCACAGTTCTGAACCACAGTTTCATCTGCAAAACAGATGCTCCTAAATATTCATCTGCAAGAGCCCTCATACATTCTAATCACTGTCAATATGTGTGTACTTTGCAACCATCAACTGTTCAGAAAACAAAATGTGGCTCTGCATCGACTGTTTGGGTAAATATATGATGCGGTAGATCAAGGGTGGAGGTCTCGGTGTAATAAACACGCTCCCAGAGCTCAAATTGTTTTCAAATGATGGGGTGTCATGGGAAATTTAGGTTAGAGCTTCTCTTGATTGTTCAAAAGTTTTATATTTTATTTTATTTTGCGACTTAAACTTTAAAAAAGGCAAACCCAAAGAAACACAGCACCATTGTGTTTTGTTGCTCTGTTTTAAATCAAATGGTTTGATTCTGACAAAAATAATCCTAGAGCTGCTGGGATTTTTATATATATATTTTTGGCTTATAGTCAATGTCATTGATTATAATAATCTGTCAACATCAATATTTGTTGTCAGTACATATTTTTATAGCGATCTTTACATTTTCTAAAGGTATTAACTGAAGTACGTTTTTCTCAACACACATCTAGTCAAATGATTTTATTTTATTTATTTTTTAGTTTTGTTTGCCTTGTGCTCTCTTTGTGGATAATTGTTGTTTTGTTGTCTCACTTTCTCTTTTCTTTCTTTCTCTCTATTAAAAAAAAAAGAAAAAAAAAAAGAAAAAAAATCCATATTGGAGTGAGAGGA
>JBBPBX010010638.1:44633-57518 GCA_038048925.1 Garcialebias charrua
AATGAAAAAAAAAAAAAAAAAAAAACATCAATATTTGTTGTCAGTACATATTTTTATAGCGATCTTTACATTTTCTAAAGGTATTAACTGAAGTACGTTTTTCTCAACACACATCTAGTCAAATGATTTTATTTTATTATTTTTTTTAGTTTTATTCATTTTACATATTAAAAAAACATAAAAGATAATGGGAAAAAAACAATTTCATAAATATGTGAAAAAAATCAATACATATGTAGCAATAACTATCTATTACACATAAAATGAAAGGTGGCAGAAAGAAGAAAAATGTCTTATTTTGTCTGCCCCTTTTTTTCCAAAAAAACAACAACAAAAACAATTTACAAACAATCAATTTAAACAATCAACTACCAAAAACAACAGATCAATTTAGTAAAATTTCACACTCAATAATCAACAAATACATTAGGATGCATTACTTAAAGCTTTAGTATTTTGCTACTTGATAATTTTTTTGAATTTCATCACATCTTTAACATCCTTATCCAAAACATTCCACAATTCAACTCCCTTATTCGAAATAAAATGTCCCTTCAAACTACTGTAGTCCTATATTAACAAACATTTCAGTTCCTTTTAAACTGTAACAGCTTTCTCTCTTTATGAAAAACATTTGAACATTTGTGGGTAGCACATTCTTATGAGCCTTATGCATTACTAACAAAATATTATAATCTACCAATTCATAAAATTTCAATAATTTGAGTTGTTTAAATAATACATATGATGGATGACGATAAGGCTTTCTAGTAATAATTCTCACCGCTCTTTTCTGTAAAATAAAAATATAATTTGTTATAGTTGTACAGGCTTTACCCCAAACAAACACAATAAATTAAATGTGGAACAAAAATTGAGTCATATATAATTCTGGTCAGCTCATGCGAGCCGCCTTATGAAACATGATTGTTTCAAGAGGAAACCATTTATACAAATTTTGAAAGGCTGAAGAAGTCTGAAGTCTGAGAGTACTGTAAACTAGCTGAACACACAATGGTTATTTGTGCGTTCTGCAAGGTTTCCAAGGAGGCACATAGAGCCACTGATCAGCCAACATGAAAATAATGAAAATAAATGCTATTTTTTAAGTTGCTGAATGCTTTCAATGAAGTAGACACATTGTCTATTTGCTACTTATTCAAGACAGTGAATGTTTGAGCGAACACTTTGAGCAAAATATGGTTTTCTGTTTGATTCTTGCTGTTTCTAACCGGTGTCGTGTCGTTTCCCTACAAGCTCACAGGAAAATTTCCAGAGTAAAATTTACTCAATTTGAATAAAATTTTACTCTAAAAAATACAACATTTGGTCCCAGTCTAAATAGAGTAAAATTTACTCTCATGGAAGAGTTGAAATTACAGAGTAAAATCTGCTCTATTTAGTGCAAACATTTTAATCAATGCCAAGAGACTTTACTCCAAGTTGATTAAAAAATAAATTACTCTACCGTCTTTTTATTCCAAGTTGATTAAAAGTAAAATTACTCTACCATATTTTTACTCAAAGTTGATTAAAAGAAAAATTACTCTGCAGTATTTTTACTCCAAGTGGAATATAATTTATTCTACATAGAATTACATTTTTTTCTAAGTAGAGATAACTTTTACTCTGACTGAAAAGGAATTTTACACAGAATAGAATTAAATTTTATTCCATATAGTGTCAAACTGTGCTCTTAATAGTATAAAATTTTACTCTTAATTTAATTGAAATTTATTCCATATTGTGCATTTAAACATTAAATTGTGAAATAGAACCAAATTTAACTTTATTTCACTCACTATGCAATTGTTTTACAGCTATTATACACTGCTAAGTTTGTAAGAGTACAATGAATAGACCAGAAATCAGTATTTCAGCCATTTTTATTGTTCACAGGAATGGAACAATATAAACATTTGCATCTTCATGACTGTATGACACCTGTAAATCAATAGCTCTGGAACAGAAAAGCTCTTCTACGTAAATAACACGAGGTCCGTCTCCTTTACACAAAACTTGAAAAGCACTGAAATGCTCAGACACACTCTTTGCAGCGCAAATGTAACAAACAGTAACCTCTCATCTTTCACAACATTCTAGATCTTATGGAAAACTGGCATTTCACAATAAACTTTACAAACAACTAAATCTGCACGATACATATTTCCATGGTGTTTGGCCCATTTAACATTTAATACCTTGGTGTTGATTGGTAACTGAAAAATCTCTGCCATCTCACAGCCCTTTCATGCGCTTTATTGAGATGCTTTCTGAACCCAGTAAATGTGCCATAAACTTGAGCACAACCTGCCTGACCACATTTAAGACGAAGTGTCTTACCAGAGCAAAGTCCATGGATCACTTTTAGGGCCTGTTTACACGGCGCATATTTTGAGTGTAACCGCTACTTTCTTTTTGCGACTTTGCTTATCGCCTACACAACGCTGCTGGCCCCCCTCGATGACTCCGATACTTTTCTGACCCTGCTCTCAAGGTGGAAGTTTTTCGCAGACCCCCCGTTGATAATGTAAACATCTCCCGTGGAGCTTTTGTTTGAACACATGCACGCAGCACGCACGCGCAGACAGCCGGCATTTTAACAATGGCGGTGGACTGGACAGTGGACACACGCACCACTTTCTGAACTATAGCTGATGGAATATATTTTGATTCTCATATTTAATTATTCTACACCTTACCTGCATCTGTGTTGGAAGAGAGCCAGCTGCCTGGATCCAGTTGTCGCTGTTAACGAGGCAGTCGGACATTTCACGTGTCACGCTGCACTATAACATACTAAATGTGCTATATATTAACAGTTTAACAATAATAAACAGTATTTATGTTAGCGTGGGAGATATTTACATTTATCTGAGCTAAATGAAGCTATCTGGACTCGTTACGTCATGCCTAACATGCTGCATGTTGAAAATGAAGACACCAGGTTGATTTTTAATTTATTTATTTATTCAACACCACAAACTCATGTCACAAACACTGAGAATTAAATTGAACACTTTTAAAAACACGTTAACCGAACTTTAATGAACTGGACTCTGTTGTTCATCCTGGTGGACACTGGACCCACATCCGAACCGCCGGTCCGCTTCGTGGAACAGCTTCGACCTCGCAGGAAAAAAATAAAAATAAAACCTCAGTTGGTTGTTCTGTGATCGAACTAAACACAAGGAAAGATTATTAAGAACATGGTTTACCTTGTAGCGCTGCTGTAAATCAGCTGATTCTCACGGAGTAAAGTCAGACATGTTGACTCGGTTCCGGTCCAGTCAGCAACTGGTGCGCAGATGAAGCGGCCCCACTTGGTGTCAAATCTGTTGACTCTTATCCAAATTCCAGCTTTACCTTGTTGTTAACTTGTTGACAACAACTTGTAGTAGCTGAACTTTTAGCCAGAGAGGAAAACAGGCTGCCTCGTGTGCTCTGTTTACCCCAGGCTGCACACATGCGCAGTGGTGAAGGTTCCAAAAATCACAGCGCCATCTAATGGCCCAGCATGGTAACTACAGTAAAGTCATGAGTACGCGGGGTGGGGGGGAGAGAGTCGTATCCACAGAATTCGCCCATGTCAACGCAAAACTTTCAACCTAATTAACATACCCAAAAGTTGCGTTTCCCCCACACAGTGTCCGTGTAAACAGGGCCTTAAGTGCTTGGTCAGAGAATTAGCATTTGTCTGGTACTTCTTACAAATGAAACAGAACATTCCAACACAACTTCATATTGAAACAATCGTAGCAAAACCACTATTTAACGTAGCATCCGAGCCCTCAACTCTGTAACTATACACTTTCATTTTCATCTCTGCTGCTTTGAGCAATGGTATTTTAAGTAAAATCCTAAAAGAAAGGATCCTGGTCTGCGTTGTAGCTGAAGAAACACGTCCTAATGACTGGAAATCCATAATACTTGGGTGACAGGGCAGGTTTCATCAAACTAACACAGGGTTGAACAATATTTCAAAAAATTTAACATGAAAGCAAAATCAATCTCGCCAAGATCTTCCTGTGCTGCAATAAATCACAAGACATTATATATGAAGTGCCATGAGCTCATGCTCTGCATACTAACAATGTATTTGGTCAGTCCAATGGATTGGCCCTGATGTCCCCTGTACAAAATAGATAATGGTGAAGAAGGAGAAAAAGCGAAGAAACATGATTACTTTGTTTCTTTTGTAAGGATGTGCTTTATATGCAAAAACACTTTTTCTCCATTTTCCATCAGTTCGATGGACCAATGTGATGAGGCATAGCTGTATCCTGTCAGTACAGCTGAGTTCATTTTATAATCTGGTCAGCAGTAGAACATTTTTGCCTCCTCTACAGTACACACCTGCTTAATTTGCAGTAAGCAGTTATTTGTGTAGATGTTAAAGCTAAATGCACAACATTTAAACAGACAAGTCACTACAGTATATATTTATGTGCTACTAAACAATACCAATTGTAATTGTTTTGAAAAGTGTAGTTTTAGTAAAAAAAACTCTTCTTCTTAATACTTTATTTGTATAGTACTTTTTTTAAACAAATGTTATAAAGCGCTTTACATTAATCAGTCAATCTTCTTATATTTCTCCTTCTTCTTCTTCTTGGACAATGAGGGTGGAGGCAGGTGTGGGTTTTTCACCTTTCCCACATACATTTTGATGTTGTCGGTCCAGGGAGTCGAACCGGAGACCTTCCGATCACAGGCACTTCTCTAACCTCTGTGCCAGCACTCCCCCATTTTAGTAAAATAACTTGGCGATATTAAAGTCACGATACCATTTGTAAAACTTTTTTACTCTCTCCTCTATGGAACCAAATAACTGTAAAGTTTTTACAAATTAGCTGCATTTCATACAAATAGTATCCTTAAAAATTAAATGAGCTATGATAAAATAGCAAATTATGAATTTTTATTTTTATTTTTGGTCATTAAATTAATTATTTAATTGATAAATCATACAACTGAAACAAAATAATAGATAGTGGCAGCTCTAATCTACATTCAAAATTGCATAAGAATGATATTTATAATGCACTTTAATGCTATCGTGCAAGTAATAAAAAGTATTTTAGGTTTTAATGTGAATTTATTCATGTTTATTCTTTGGTTCTTCTACTACGGCTTTAGAGTCCACAGTAAACATTTGTTTAACCTTTATTTTGTATTCTCCTTACGTACGCTGAGTAAAGCATCTTAAGTGAAACCGGTCCAAGCGCCAGTGTCTTGTTTTACAAGCTAACTTATCTTCATTGTGCCAACTGGAGCCAGAGATAGAGGCAAAACAACTTCTCATTTGCAGTTTGTCTCCGAGATCTATTTAAAAGGCTTCAGGGTGTCACCGTGTGGATGCGACGAAATACGAGCGCTGACACCCCACCCACTCAGTCCTGGATTGTTTGCTCCAACCTTATGCTGATTTACAAAGATTAGTGTCCACACAGATACGTGTGGCGTTCAAACGACACGTTTGGATTAACTTTTTAATTCTCTTGTTATCTGACAACAATCGGGGCCGTAGACGGAGCGCCTGTGACAGGGTCCTGCTACAGTTTCATTTCACATGATGCGGCTGAAGATCAGATTTTCCAGCTGCCGTGATAGATGTGTCCGAAAGCTGTAATAAAACCTTCCATCTCAGAATGGAGCTAACCCACATAAAGTTGAACAGAATTAAACAGAAAAGCTTTAATCTTATATTGGTTTAATGTAAAACAGGTTCGAACTGTCTTATAACATAAAGTTAATTTAACAACAGTTTGGCAGCACGGTGGCTCAGTTGGTAGAGGCCCTGGTAGAGAGAGAGAAAGAGAGAGAGAGAGAGATATTGTGGACAGAAAGAAGGTTTGTTTTTGTTTTTTTACTAAATTGAGCTTCATTTCAAACTAGCTCTTTCTTTGTACGTAAAAACGGGCTTCAATGGTAAATGGACTGTACTTACCATATTTTCTGGTGTATAGGTCGCACCTTTTTATGTTTTTTTTTTTTTCAGGCCTGCGACCTATACACCGGTGCGACCTATACTGTATATGGTTTGTTATCACTTTCGGCGAAACAAATTTTAAAATCCAGCTCATTTCACAATTACGTTCATTTATTAAGGAAAAGTTCAGCTCAGACACATATTTGCTATAATTTTTATCAAACAAATAATTGTTTTTAAGTGTTAATCTTCTTAAAAGCCTTGCTGTGTGCTCCTGTGGCAGACATTTGCAGCAGAGCTAAACGTAGGTGCGACCTATACACCGGTGCGACCTATCTAGGGATTTTTTCCAATCTATTGGTGATTATTGGACAATGCGACCTATACACCGGTGCAAGATGTAGTGCATGACCTTGTCCACTTTTAAGACACCTGTGTACATTTGAACTGTCCAGTGATGACCTTTACTGACCTCTCAGTAAAGCAAGACATTTACTACAAAATCATTCATTAAGCTGTAATCTGATAAATATAGTCACCAAAAGAGACTATTTCTATCTTTGATTTTAGGCTGATGTGATCAAAAGAATAACATTTGTCATTTTCATGATGTGTGCTTTTAAGCTGTGTTATTCTTTAAGAGTTAAACTGTGTTCACTGCTGTGTTAAAGGGAAATCTCGGGTCACAGAGACCCGACTGTTTTGTTTAGAAATCAGAAGACAGGTTTATCCGTTGTTTTTCATGAACAAGGCTCCAGCTTCTCTGTCTTTTCCTAAACAAACCTCCCTCTGCTCTGGCTGTAACCTTGGGTCGCGATAAGACAAGTGAACTCCTCTCTTTGAATCCTGCTTTAAGTTCTAAGCTGTGGCTGGAACACAGAGTCGGCAGGAGTCTGAAAGAGTCGGCAGGAGTCTGAAAGAGTCTGAAAGAGTCGGCAGGAGTCTGAAAGAGTCTGCAGGAGTCGGCAGAGTCTGCAGAGTTTGGAAGGAACCAGCAGGTTCCTCAGAGTTGCTGGGAACTTCCAAGGGATGTGAACTTTCCCAAGAGCTGGACACGTGTGGTCAAGAGCTAACGACCGGCGTCTTCAGCTAAGGACTGATAACAGGCTGTTATGAGTCTACTTCGAACAAGCGTAAGATCAAGAACTTTGTCTATTCCTTCCTGGAATAAGTTTATCTTGAAGTCAGAGGCCTGAAGCTGACATATTCTCTGATGACCAAGCAAAACCAGGAGACGTTGGAAAACGTAAACCAGAACCTTGCTTGAAGGTATCGTACTGGTTCCCACAAGAATCCGTGCATCTGAAAGGCTACAAGGTCGTCCCTCTTACCGGGCAGTCGTCAAAAGGTAAAGAGCTGTTTACAAAACGTACCTGGATTTTAGCAGAAGTCGGATGAGAAGTGTCACTCTGGTATCATGCTCAGGATAATTTCTTCTTAAATCTTTCCTCCTATCTCTTTTCCCTCTCAATCTAAGCTGGAAACTATTTTTTAAGTTAAAGAGCCCACAGACTAAATATGTTTAACATCTAGTATTTATGTCTGTTGTGTTAAATTTAAGTGTGCTGACGTATTTGAATTGAAAGAAAGTGAAATCATGTCAATCAAGTGTAATGGTGTTAATTTAGTTGATTTATTTTAAATAAATGATAGTGTCTCTTTGACATATCAAACTAAGTTAACGTCTTTGTCACTTAATGGCTCTGTTTATTTATCCATCATAAAGATCACAGAGATATTGGGTAAACTGAAAAAGAACAGAATCCGTGAATTTACTATTCAATCTGAATAAGTAGATTAATTAAGGATAAAGAGGTCAGTATTAATATTGACCTCCTCATAATTCTTACAACCTATACACCAGAAAATACGGTATATATCACCTTTCTATCTTATCAAGGCACTCAAAGCTCTTTACAACACAATCGATGCCCCCATTTACCCATTCATACAGCACTCTACTACATCTATACAGTATAAAGAGTATCTGAATCTGTAGAGACTAATCAGTGCTTTATCACATTCATACACCAATGGGACACACATCGGAGGCAACAAGGGGTTCAGTGTCTTGCCCAGGGACACTACAGCATGTGACTGCTGGTGGAATCGAACCCCCAACTTTCCTATTGGTGGACAACTGCTCTAACCACTCAGCCACAGCTGCCCAACTTTAAAGCACATAACAATGAAAAATGTAGAAATATATGTTTTAATACAATCATTAAGAACATGGAGCCTAAATAAACACAAGCGGTACGCCAATGTCCCTCACTGTCGAAGGATTGTCTGTAGTTTTTGAGATGAGTGTTTTTCTGAACTAGAATTGAACAGGGAATGAGAGAAAACAATGTTTTGGTGCAAGATATTTAAGTGGGTGGGAGATGCACAGGAGCAGGGGTGGAGCCAGGGGGTGGCCAATGAGCACAGATCTGGCCACCACAAGGGCCACCCCAATCATTTGATGAAACTTTACTTTTTAAGCAATATAAAAACTTTAGCAACAAAACAGCAAAAACAACTCTTTCTGTTCTTCTACAGTGTAAATTCAACCCACACAGATATCTTGCAGCAAAAACATGACGGTTTGCTTTCATTTCCTGTTTAATGCCAGTCCAGATCTCATCTCAAAAACTACAAACATTCACTACTGAAATCAGTCAGTGATAGGGCCATCGGCGTACCGCATAGTTGTTACAGAAGGAACTGAAACAAGATGTCACCCTGCGTAATTAATGAATAGTTTGTTTGGTAAAAATACTTTGGAATCTTGTTTTTTGTCTTTAGGGTTAAAACTCATGTAAATGGCCCCATTTTAAAACGTTGTCTGGGTTCAAATTGAGCAGAATTTGTTCTAAAAGTTTGTGGAACCTCAACCCAAACTTAGAAATTGATTAAACGTTCACATTCAGTCACTTTTCACTTAGATGGGCAACATCAACCGGCACAATAACAAAACAATCGTGAGAAATTATTCAGAACTACCCGATGTTGTAAAACTGTATTGTTGCCAAATGATGCTGTTTATTATTATTATGACCTATTTTTATACATCTTCTTTGTTTATTGTTCCGGAGATAACTTGTGCTATGTTCACACTCGTCTGGACATTTTAATAAAATTATTTTTTTAATTGCTGCCTTCTCACCTCTTATCCACACACAAAGGAAAAATGTGTTTTGTTGAAAAATGAAGACATTTTCAAAAAGCTTTACAAATTGAAGACTTGTAAAACGCTTGTTAATGCCACATCCCTGTGGACAGGTGATATGAAGCTTCTCAGAAACAAAGAGCCCGTTTTATGCCAGAACAACAGCAGCGATGATTTTAGCAATTTATCTGGATTTGTCTCGCTTTTGTCCTGATCCTGTCATCATTAAACTTTGAGCATAAACTGGTTAATACCGTGAGGAAATTGAAAACAATATTAAAACAAAACAGAAAAATTAAGGAGCTTTGATTGTTTTGGGAAAATCTTCAGCCAAGCTCTGTAATTATAAAGCTCAACAGATAAAATTAGTTTAAACGTGTTTGAAAAATACATTTATATCAACCCATAATCTATTTACATCATGTCTTTTTGACACATGGATGGTAGAGCAGAAATTTTCTAATGGTCCTCAGTTGTTTTGGAGGCAGCAGCCCCCCTTTATTATCCACCTGAAAAGGATCTTGCTCCTCTATCGACTTTATTGCGGCCCTAACTACAATGTGTACCCCCACAAGTTTTACAAAGTATATTAAAACGACCGGCTCGGCCCCGTGATGTGCTATTACTTTTATTGGTGTTTTGAGTTAGCATGGCGACGTAATTGGCAAACAAATACAAAGTGCAGTACACCATTTTTCTAATTGAAAAACACTGACATGACTCTTCACAGCCTCTAACTGCTGCTCTGAGGTCACATGACCTGGATGGAGAGACCTGAACAAACACTGATTAACCTTTGGTTCAAGATGGCTGCCACAGCTACCTCAAAAAAACTCAAAATTGACTATAACTTGGTCATTCTTTGAGATATTGAGCTGAAATTTCGTATGGTTGTAGCTGAGAGCAAATGCAAATTAAAAATCCAAGATTTTCGCACTAGCTAAAAGGGAAAAAGTACGATAATTCAGCTGTCTAAAAATATATTGAGCCAAAATTTTGTGTGGAAGCTGACAGTAATGCACAACATATTCTGAAAACCGTTCTAAAATGCAAGATGGCTGCCTAAACTAATTTCAAATGGATGTAACTAAGAGGTTTTTAGAGCTATTTATCTGAAATTTGGTGAACTGGTAGCTGAGAACAATCCCTAAAAGACTGATTGCAAATCAAAAATCCAAGATGGCCACCTAAGCTAAAAAGGAAAAATAGTGTAAATCAGACATTTTTAGAGATAGTAAGCTGAAATTTGGTGTGATGATAGCTGAGAGCAATGCCCAATTAATACTGAATTCAAATCAGAATTCAAAGATGGTCACCATAGCTTAAAATATATATATTTTTAATAACTCATTGATTTATTCATTTCTCTATTTTATTTTTCATATTGAGCTGAAATTTACAACGGAGCTTCAGGACCATGCTAAGAAAAAGAAAAAGAAAAAGCCATAAAATTATGAGAATAAAGTCATACGATTATTTTTATTTCAGTTCTCGTGTTTTGTTTTTTTTCTTCCACGAGTCGGATCCAAGATGTGACCTGTCAATCAATCCAGTAAGCGTGCCATCAAATGATCAGTCCGAAGCTAAGTGAGTCGTAATATTTTCTGAACTCTGACAGATAAAGCATGTTTACTGCATTTTAACTGTGGTAAAATGAAGAATGTTGAGCATATTGTTGAGATTTACTTTGGTTTTACAAATAAGAAGATGGTTAATCTGCTAGCACATCAGCATCAGATTATTATCAGTATCAGGACTTTGAACCTGCTCACAGTAAGGTGGCACTCTGATGGGCTGCAGCAGCTCTGCAGGTGAGGAGCATTTAATAATAATAATAATAATAATAACGTCACATTTTGTCATCTGCGTATGTTTCCATACAAGACAAAATTTGTCTCTGCATTTAACCCAATCACCACCAGGTGGGGCAGTGGGCAGCTATAGAAAGCGCCCGGGGAGCAATTTGGGGATGAGGTGTGCTGCTCATAGCGTCAGATTGGTCATTTGCTGACAGGCCCACTGGATTGATTGACAGGTCGCATTGTGGATCCAATTGTGGAAAAAATAAATAAACGAGAGCGGCCAAAAAAAAAAGAAGTCTCGTACGACTTTATTCTCGTAATTTTTTGGCTTTTATTTTTTTATTAGCGTGGCCCTAAAGCTCTGTTGTAGAACTTTTGTGTGGTGGTAGCTGAGGCCCTGTACACACGTAGCCGGATATCAGTAAAACCGAATAGTTTATCATGCAGTTTGGCCTTTCATTCACACGTGAACTCCGGTTGATGTAACTATAAACGAATAATAAAAAAACTCAGACCAAAGTGGAGATTTGAGAATTCTCCGCTTTCGGGTTTGCGTGTGGACTTTCAGAACCGGAGATTTGCATATTTCTGCGGCAGCTGGAGCGGCGCTGACGTCACATAATCTCCGCTTTCGGGTTTGCGTGTGGACTTTCAGAACCGGAGATTTGCATATTTCTGCGGCAGCTGGAGCGGCGCTGACGTCACATAATGCTCGAAAAAATGCGCTAAAATGTCAACATACCTGCTCTGACATGATTCCCAGTCGGCATTTTCCTGCGTTTTATTAACTTTGTACTCCAACACGGTATTTAATAGTAGTTCAACCTCGCGGTCTGTCCACACAAACGAATGAAAAAATAATAATAATAACAGGAAGTTGTGGTTGCTTTGAAGGGTTGTGACTGCACTACACTGCCACCTATTGGTTCTGCATATTTATTACAACGCTCTGTGGTGAAAATAGACGGGTACATGTAGACGAACATTTTAAATATCCGAACATGTATGTACGGAGATTTTTTTTTGCGCAGATATTCGTTTTTCAAACACCAGGCTACGTGTATACAGGGCCTGAGAGTGAACCCCAACATATAGTGCTGTCAAATCAAAACTTTAAATATGGCCGCAATGTGGCAGTCCCCGCCAAATTTCTCCAGGAACGATCTTGTTTTTTGTCTTCGTCAGTGTCTTGGTTTGCGTTTTCTCTGACGTTCACATGATTTACAGACTAAAGTTGTGCGTGCTGGTCTTTCAGTTGTTTGGTATTTAAATAATGCAGAAAGTCTAAACAGCTCGGGCTAAATTTAGCTGCGTATATTTGTGAATAAATGAGCGCTGCTGAACGCATTGATGAAATTTCTCATTAGTTATTCATAACCAAACGTCATCGTTGCAGTGACGCTTTAGAAAGAAAATAAATGAATCCTTTGTTTCCACGTGCGGGACATTTTTAGAAAGCAGGACCAGGAACAGTTGAGTTTTTGTGTCAACCATGATTTATTCCAGAGAAGTCCATGTGCTGGACGGTTTGCTGCTCTTTGAGCTTCAGCTGCTTCTGACTCGGGCCTGAAGCAGCCGACGGCGTCGAGCCACGCTGAACTGGGATGAGGAATGGGAGGTCAGAGCCAATAGCCGTGTTTCCATCAAGGTTTCTAGGTGCGCATTTTGAAGTATCGCAGCAGAAAAGCTTAATGGAAACGGCAAAATCCGTATTTACTTTCTCAAGTTCGCCAAAAAGTTTATACGCTCGCTTGAGGTGGTTTTTGGGATGTTCGAAAATGAGCAGATGCGCACAGCGACAGATGGAAACACATTTGCCGACTCGTGCTGCCGAAGCGAACATTCACGTCACGTGACTGATCAGCTGTTTCCGCTCCGGACAACATGTAACATCGCTAAAACTAGTTTGTATGACAGAATAAATACAACTCGACCGATAGCAACACGTACCTGAAATATTCTCTCCTTTTTGACGAGATGTGTGGCCAGGTTCTGTTTTC
>JBBPBX010010639.1:1971-12244 GCA_038048925.1 Garcialebias charrua
CATCACATGTACCACATGCGGTGCAAATGACAATAAAGTACCCTCTAAAACCTGTGCATATGTTGCAAGAAAGGTGTAGAAGAAGAAATCTACCGTAGAAGAAGAACTGTTTGAAATCACACAACAAAAACAAATAGCTTTCCGCTCGCGTGCTGAACTGTTGTCTTTATTTGCGGTTTTAATGCATGGAGTCAGCGGAGGAGAAAGCGATCACGTGACTTTTGGCGAAAAAACAAAAGAAAAGTCCGACTCCAGATCAGGAATGAAGGAGAATTTAATACATTTTGTGTCACAAAACATTCCTCCATGCGTCGCGACTCCGTCTCCACGACCACAGCGGCGCAAACAGCTGCAGGCTCCGGCGTGAAGAGGGTGAAGGCTGTCGGGTGTGGACCTGTCAATCAAATCGTAGCGCCCACCGCGCGCGCATAGGCTTGCGGAGTTTCAAAAATTCAGAGGTGCACGACACGCGCTAATCCCACGCGCGGGGCCAACGCGCAGGGGCGGGGACTGTGAAATTGCGTCACTTTTGGAGCGCGCACCCTCGCGCGCTGCGCGACCGTCGAGTCGAGTATGAATCTAGCTTAAGCAACGACCGGAGCCCTTAACTTCAGAGGGTCGGTGGCCGAGCCCAGGAGGAGGGCAGACACAGCCAGGACACCCGCTTCGGATGTTATCAACCATTAAATGGCCATTATCAATTATTATCATCCCCATAGCGGTCTGATTGCCCCTCCTGTACCTCCTAGGAGGTTTAAAGGTACGTTGTCACCGTTACAAGCGATGACAGCAGGCTCTGTCTTTACGTGGTAATTTTAGAGTAAAGGGTCTGGCGTTAGGTTTAGGGTCTTGGTTAGGTTTAGGCACAAGGGTAAGGGGATTAGGTTGGTTGGTCCTCTGGGTCAGATTTATGGTTAGGTTTAGGAAAACGGTTACATAAGCTGAAAAAAAAAACACAACACTTCCGGGTTTACGGAAACACGCTGCCTACTCACAGCGATTATAGCGCTGACAACGTTCTTTTAAACATGCCAGGAGGTAGATTGGACAGTTTCGCCGCTATATATGGGAATGATAACAGTTGATAATGCCCATTGTATGGACTGACAACATTCAAACCCGCTCGCCAGGAAACAGAGCCAGACTGGGTCCTGGTGTCCAGTGTGCTGAACGACAAACCTTCCTGCCAGAAGTGTCTACATGACTGGAGCCGGCTCCGGCACCTCCAGGTCACAGGCTCTTGCCAACCTCCAGATAATCTCAGAGAGTGCGTGAAGCAGAGTGGTGGCCGACCACAGGGTGGTCAGGGGGCGCCCTCCGGCGGCATTACCGACTCCAAACCCCTTGAAAGACAGGATGGAGCGCTTCCGCTAGCTCCGAGTCCAAGGAGCTCAAAGATTCCTCCAGTGAACAGTCCCCCATTAGCTGAAGATCGTCCTCCACAGAGGAAAGGAGCTCACACGGCGTTGCTTTTCCTCGCCCAAAAAGTTTTCAGGCTGGGCAGGAAAAGAGCGGTTCCTTGGCCTGGCGGTCGTGTTCAGTTTCCAAACAGCTCTCACAGACGACGTGCAGGTCCGTCACAAAATGCAGCCCGTCTGGCACTTCAGGCACAGACGAATGACTTTCGCTTTTCTTATGGAAGTCATCATTCCTTCTTCTTCTTTTCTTTCTTTACTTTCTTTTTTTGAAGTAGTGTTCTTCGTGTTGGCTGAAGAAAACGGCGGAGTCAATCTCCAGATGCAATTTATAACGGACCAGATGAGGCCCACACAGGTGGGAGTGGACTAGAAGTTTTCAGTGTTCTGTGCTTTGTGTGCGGGGTAAACCCAGTGGTGACAGCTGTTACAGGGCGCAGCTTACACACTAGAAGTTTTCAGTGTTCTGTGCTTGCGGGGTAAACCCAGTGGTGACAGCTGTTACAGGGCGCAGCTTACACAAAATAAAACCACGAGTTTTTACAGATTTCTCCACTGTCGTAAATGTAATAAATTTGAACTGAACATATATTTTTTTTCAACTTTCTAACCATCACCATTGAATATTTCATGTTTTAATGCTGCTTTGATTCCATTTTGTGCCTTCTTGTGTACCTCTGTTCCACTGTGTCCACATGGTCTGTTTTCCAATTACTTTTGAAATCATTCCAAACATTTCCTGCGCCTGCAGGTTAATTTTCGTGTTCTTAGCCTTCATTTCTTTTTACTCAAACCTCCACACCCCAGCCCTTTCTGTTTAGGTGAGTCAGACCGCTGGACTGCATCAAGCCTCGTTCTGCTCGACTACATATTTCCCTCCCTCATGTCCCTCTCTCTTTCTCTCATCTGCTGTTTCGTTTCCTTTGATAACTCACTGTGAACTCGGAAAAACTGAAAAGCAAAAGGATGTCAGTGAGTTATGAATTTAATGGGTGTTCCAACTCTATGATTTGCAGTTTCTGAGGCTTTAAGAACAGTGCAGGCTTGGGTGAAAAATTATGCACACGGTCTGAAAACTAGAAAAATTGCATTTCCTGTGAAAATATAGTGTAAATGACAAGAAAGCTCATAGTGTAAATGCTTATTGCAGAAAGACTCACTGAAAAACAGCCAAAATTAGCCTAAAAAACAAAACATGCTGAAATGGAGCTGAAATGGAAGAACAAGCCTAAATTAGCAGAATAAGAAAGATGTGCTGAATAAGGTTTAAATAATTGGAAATTAGCACAAAAATGAGGAAATTAGCTAAAATAAGCTGAATTTAGCTATTAAAAAATAGCTGGAAAGAAGCTGGAAAAGCATAAATAAGCTTAAACCACAGAAGGAAACAGAAAGAGATCAAATGAGCCACAACAAAGTGGAATTAGCTGAAAAAACTTTTCAGCTAGCCTTTCCAGCTAATTTCACATTAGCATAAGACCGCTAAATAGTAGCTGAAATAGCAGGAAAAGCTGAAACTGGCAGCAAAAAAGCTGAAAGAAGTATAAAAAGCTGAAATTAGTACGTTAACTAGGCTGAAAGTCAAGTCAATTGTGTTTATTTATTTATTTGTATTTGTATTTAAAAGTAGTAGAAATTACCATGAAAAACTTTATCTGAAAACAGCTGAAATTAGTTAAAAAATGCTAACAAGGTAGCAGAAAAAGTTAGAACAAGCTTAAATTAGCAGAAGAAGGCTGAAAGAACAGTTTGCCCAGTTAGGCTGAAAGAAGCCAAAATTAGCACAAAAAAGTGGAAATTATCTGGAAAAAAAAAAAAAAAAGCAGAAATTACCGGTAGTAAAAAAAAAATGGAAAACTTGGCAGAAAGAAGCTTAAGTTACCAGAAGGAATTTGAGAGAGCACACTTTTGCCGAATTACGCTGAAAAAAGTTTAAATGGGTGCAAAAAATTTAGAATTATCCAAAACAAAAAAATACAACAAAACATTAAAATTAGCATAAAACAGCTAAATAGTAGCTGAAATAGCATGAAGCTGAAACTTGCAGAACTGAGCTGAAAGAAGCATAACAGCTGAAATTAGCTGAAGTTAGAAGCACAAAAATGTTTTCGTTAACAGAAAGAATCTGAAAGGAGCACAAAACAGCTGAAAGTAGCTGAAAAAAGTTTAAATTTGCACAAGGTAGCTGAAAGAAGCTGAAACAGAACAAAATATGAAAGGAGCAGTAAAGGGTTGTAAACAGATCTAAAGATTTGAAAGAAGGATGTAAAATGAGCTCACTTCATTTCCTTTGAGCAGTGGCAGAGCTAGACTTTTATGCTACATCCCCACTAAACGCATCAAAAAGCTCCCAACGCACCGTGTTTGCTGACAACTGATGCAAAAACTGTCAAGTAAAAAAGAAAGCTATTTTGAGCTGTCATCATAAAATCAAATGTCCATACAGTTTATGAGAGCATCATGAGTCAGAGCTTCTGCAAAATTATAAAAACATGAGGGAAACGCCTCAATTTAAAATTGACTAAGTGAATACACAATCAGGAACAAATCAGTTTGTCTTTAGACAGAATTAACTCAACATCCAACTAATTATTGCAATGCAAAAGTTGCATAAAAATCCAAACAAAGAACAAATCAGTTCTTAAATATTTCTTATTTACCTACAGATGTGTAGATGATTCAACCAGACTTCAATGGTGGAAGATTTTTTTCTTTATAAAACATGTTTTGTACAGTTTGATCATTTTAAAATAGGAACCACAACAAAAATAAATGTTTGAGAAGAAGAAAACAACATAAAAAATGTATTTTTAAAATTAGGTTTTAGGATTCATTTTGTTTTGAGTTAAGCACTTGAGTCCAGTTGGTTAAAAACTAAACCCGATATAAAGCTGAATGACTTTTTATACACCCGCTACAATCCTGCCGTTAGTTTCTTTGTGATCCATTCATTGTGTTCTGTTTCTGCCTTTTACAAGCTGTTAAAAACTGTTGATGGAGGAAGTTTAAACAAAGTTTACTGCTTATTTTAAGGACGACGGCTTATTTTATGGTGGTGAATTCCGGGAACAAATAGGAAATCAGGGTTTTAAGCTTCTCTTCAGATGAACTTTGGTAACACTGAACAGAAACTAGTGTAGACATTTGAGTTTGTGTCAAAATAAAAATGTTAGGGAGGCAAAACTATTAAAAATAATTATGAGCCACTTTTTTACTGCAGATCTGAACTGATCGTTGATGTAGTTATTTCTAAAAGAGCATCTACTGTTTGTACTTTACAGACTGATGATGGCCATTTGCTATTTTAGCTGCGTGCTACAGCTTGTAGGGTATAGCTATTTGAGGGTTAACAGTTTAATAATGCAATTGTGTTTAGGTTAAGCGTAGTGTGAAAAGAGGTAATCATCGCTTTAGGGTTGACTAAGATTAAAAGTGTGGCTTGCAGCCAGTCTCACACTGCGCTGGCTGTTAGAAAAGCTAATTAAACCAACATTAAAGCCCCTCCTCAGAAGAAAGGAAGATTAAATACCACCCCCAAAAAAAGTGCTCTGCACACACACAGCATCCTTTGCCTGGCTGGAATTTGCAAGAAGTGAGCTGCAGCCAGGCTCCTGCTTCTGATGGGGAACCAGCTGCACACTCATCCAAACCTCCTGCCAGTTTCTCTGCTGATGGAACAGCCCACCCCCCACCTCATCAAAACATGTGGTACAACCCACTGGTGCTTCTCTATCTGGTCTGTCACTGGTTCAGTGGTATCCCAGCAGTCGACCAAACAGTAGGCAGGTCACACACATACTGTCAACTAAACTCACACACACACACGCACATACGCAGCAAGATCGAGGACGGAAGAAGAGTTACAAGAAAGAAGCAAAGACATCTTTGGGTTTGCTCCTCCGCTCTCAGTTTGCTGCTTGTGTTGCATCCCTGATATGACCCTGTTCAGTCCAAGATGTGAGTATACACCAGCAAATCCCCTCTGTGGGTGTGTGTGGGGGTGTGTGTGTGTTAGAGGATGTTTGCAGGTTTCACTGTGTTTCTGAAAGGCGATATTTTTCTCTGTGCATAATTCATTTTTTAAAAATACCCTTTTGAAATATCTGTAATGATCATGATATTTACACTGAGATGCTAAAGGTGTTCAATGTGTCTGCATGAAAACCCAAAGTGCCTGACCCGAGCGGAACTTGTTCTAACATCATCACCAAGGTCAGAACCTGCTCTCTGATGAGACTGAAATGGCTGCGTGTTTAATTTTGTCAGTGATTTATAACTGGTGGCCTTGCCTTTGTTGTTTAGCTGTAAACTACATTCTACCTTTTGGAACAACAACAATCATGACCTTACCTGAAGCAAAGACATCCACTGACAACTGTGTTCTCACAAACCTACAGAAACTTCCCTAAAGTATTTTGAAAACGTAGACTGTATGGGTTGAACGAGTACATCATTTTAAAATTCGACATTAACATAATAATACTCTAGTAGGGCTCGAGTAGTTGATGATGTCATAGGATCTCAAGATGCAAAAAATAATTAACTAATTAAAACCGCAAAAAAAAAAAGTAATTTATTATTTACAAAAAAAGAGCAACAAACATTGGGAGCATATATTAGGCTTCTATTATTTATCTTACAGCAAATAAGTCACAGGAAACCCAAAACTGTTAGTTATTATTATTAAGCTGCAAAAGTGAAAAAAAAATGTGTGGCACATCAAAAACGAAACTAAAAACAGTGGGGCGGTTGACCACACTGCACCACCTCCTGTGGTGCTGCGCATTAGGTTTAGTTTTAGAGATTAATATGTTAGTAGGTTTTTATAGGTTTAGAGATTAATATTTTTTTACTTTTATTTGTGAAACAAGGTCAGAGGAAGCTGGTTCTGGTTCGGTCGATTGGACCCGGTATTACACCACATTCTGTGACCTGCAACAGTTCATGCAACACCACCCCCTACGGTCACAATATACGGTGGTCACAGAATATGGTGTAAGACCGGTTCGCAACGCGCTTCAAACAGGAAGTTGATTCATTTTCTGTTCTGTAAATGCGACGTGATGACATCACTACGAATACTCGATAAATTAAAAAAAACTCGATAGAGGTACAAGTAATCGATGTGTTCGATTACTCGAGTAGTCTGTTAAAGTCCTATGTGAGACTGAGCTGGATTTATCTGCTTCTGTTATTTTGTGAGATGAGCAGTGAGATTATAAGCCGACGCAACATGCTGACGGACCTCCTGCACAGTAATCCAAGTTTTCATCGCTCTGCCTCTTTAATTTTCATTTAGATGAACGTCAGATGTTATCAATAAAGCTGGATATTGCACGACGACGGTAGAAACCAAGGTTTAATAGTTGTCATTTGGGGCTAAGCCTGACCTGAGATCAGTGGTTTTGCAGGATGTCATGGAAAGAAGATCATGTCACATGGGCGGCCGTGGTGTAGTGGTAATGGCAGTCGTCTCCCAATCGGAAAGTTGGCGGTTCGACTCCCGGGACCCGCACCATGTGTCGTTGTGTCCTTGGGCAAGACACTTAACCCTGAGTTGCTCCCGGTAGGACTGGAAAGCACCTTGCATGGTAGTCTGCCGCCACCGGTTTATGAATGTGTGTAGCATTCAATATATGTGTAGCACTTTGAGATTTTCAGTAATGAAAAGTGCGTTATAAATTGAATTAATTATTATTATTATTATTATCACAGCAAGAGACGTTCATTCTAACACAACCACTTTAAGCTGCAGATGAGATCTTTTACTTTGTGGCAAGCAAAATCCTGAAACAGTGACTTCTTTACGCCAATAAACGCTGACACAATGCTGCAAAGGTGCAGTTAAAAGGAGTTACCAAAACAAACTGCTGGGAATACCACAAATAAGACTTTTTAAACTACTTGTGCAGTCTAAAAGCAAATTGTAATCTTGTTTTTGCTCAGAAATTATATAAATAGTCCAACAAAAGCCACAGCAAACAAAAAATAAATTACATTAAAACCAACTTACAGTATTTAAAATAATTGAGTACCACTTTACACTAAGGCTCCGCTTATAGATGGCTAATAAATAGTTTAAAGATACATGATTAATTCCTCAATACAGTAAACACTTTAGAAGTTATTAATAACTGCTCATTATGCATTAATTAATCAAGCAGCAATTTATCCACTGGCGAAAAACATTAAAACATGCTGCTGTTCAACCTCTCCTGAAAAATACAAACCTCGACCCTTCAGTAGTTTCTAACTTCCGGCCTGTCTCTAGACTCCCATTTGTTTCTAAGCTCCTAGAGAAAATAGTCGAGTCCCAGTTGAAGTGCTTCCTGGAGGATCACGCTATCCCAGAGTTATTCCAGTCTGGCTTCAAACCTCTACACAACACTGAAACTATACTGAAGGTTTTTAACGTCATCTTCTTATCCACAGACACTGGTGACTCTGTGCTGCTTGATTTTACATCCGCTTTCTACACCATCGACCATGAGATCCTCATTGCTAGGTTGGAGCAGTGGTCATGGGCATCACAGGGTCAGCCCTCAATTGGTTCAGATCATACCTCTCTGACAGGTCCTTTTGTGTTTCCATCAACGATTTTAGTTCTGCAGCGGTGGCACTTAAATGGGGGGTTCCGCAGGGGTCCATCCTGGGTCCTCTCATACTCCTTATACCTGCTGCCACTTGGTGCTATTTTACGGAAACACAACATACCTTTCCACTTCTACGCCGATGACTGTCAAATTTACTTCCCCCTACAACACAGTGGTACATGCTCTATTCAACCTCTGCTCGACTGCCTGGCTGACATCAGGGACTGGATGGCTTTAAATTTCTTAAGTTTCAATGAAAAGACGTCTGAAGCCATGTTGTTCCCTCCCAATGACACAATCTTGAACCACTGTATCAACCTTTCTACTCTACCCCTGTCTGAAAAACAAAAAGTCACAAATCTGGGAGTGATAATGGATTCTTCCATGAAACTCAATACAGTAGTCATGTAAATATGATCGTTAAATCCTGTTTTTTCCAGCTGAGGCGACTGTCTAAGCTGAAGCCCATATTATCCAAAAATTACCTGGAGACAGTACATGCATTTATTACATCTAGGCTTGATTACTGCAACTCACTTCTGCTTAGCGTCAGTCAGACCACCATTGCACGATTACAACTGGTCCAGAACGCAGTAGCCCGATTTTTAACCAGTACAGTACAGGCAAAAGAGAGCACATTACACCAGTCTTGGCCTCCCTGCACTGGCTACCGGTTCATCTTCGAATCCAGTTCAAAATTCTCTTGTATGTCTACAATTCACTGAACAGTCTCGCCCCCATCTCTCTGATTTGATACACCCGTATGTCCCACCACATGCTCTGAGGTCAGCGGACAAGTTACTTCTCACAGTTCCAGGAACTCGTCTTAAGCACAGAGGTGACGGGGCCTTCTCTGTAGCAGGACCAAGACTCTGGAACGAGTTACCTCTGCTCGTCAGACAGGCCCCTCCCTCTCGGTTTTCAAATCCAGTTTAAAGACTCACTACTATTCTGTTGCTTTCAACGCCAGTTGATCTGTGTTTGGTCATTTTATTTATTATCTGCAACGTTTTTATGTCTATTTTTTGTACATCATTGTGTGTGTTGCCTGTTGTTTGTTTGTACAGCACTTTGGTTGGCCTTGTCGCTGTTTTAAGTGCTCTATAAATAAAATGGGATGGTGTGGTAATTAAAGGTGATAGAGAAATAAAATTGACCAGTGTATTGCCAAAAAGTGAGCCAGATCTGTTCACCTATACATTTCACATAGAATTGTTCTAATTAAAAATTTCAGACTAAGTCACTATACCTTGTAAGCACAATAAGTATTTGTAAATCTATTTTTTGAGGATACAATATTAGTTGTAGATACTTATAATGTAGTGATAAAGTGCTAAAAAATGTATGTGTACAAATGTTTATTGTGCTAGTAACTTAGTCTGAAATGTTTAATATAAAAACTCTAGCTGAAATATATAAGTGGCAGATTTGGCTCACTATTTGGCAACAAATTGTTCAGTTTTATGTCTCTGTAACTCATAATAAGCAGTTATTAATGATTTATAAAGTTTTTAAAGAGGAATTAATAACCCATCTATAAAGTATTTATTTATTAGCCATCTATAAGAGGAGCCTTATTGTAAAGTGATACTAAAAATTGTTTCAAGGAGATTTTGTAACAATCACTTGATTTTTTAATTTAAACCTTTTGGTCGGTTTAAGAGGTTATTATTCTTTTACCACAGGAAGAAAGTGAAGCAACAGGAAGAACAAAAGATAATAAATACATAAAAACTCAACAATTGTCATATAATATTTTAATGCCGCTTCTTACAAAACCAACTTCTCTACAAATATTTGACTACTTACCGTTAAAAGGGTTTGTAAATTTATAAAAAGTTGTGCGTAAATTTCACTAACTCAGGTGTTCCAGAGAGAGTATTTAGAAGTTATATTTATGTTTATTGTTTTATTTATAAGATGTTTAGAAGTAAACACAAGTGCAGCTTTTACTAGAGAACTCAAGGACTCTTTACTACAGTGGATCTGAGTTACGTGAAAACAAACAGAACAAACAACAACAATACATCCATCATCCATCCATCCATATTTCTATTCATCATCCATCAATCATCCATCCATTTTCTGTTCAATGCCCTGAAATGACTTCTGTTGTGACTTGGCGCTATATAAAAAAAACTGAATTGAATTTAACTGAATCATCATCAATCATCCATCCATCCATCCATCTATTCATAATCCATAATCCATCCATCATATATAATCATCCATCCATCTATCATCCATCCATCATCCATGCATCCA
>JBBPBX010010639.1:18231-42911 GCA_038048925.1 Garcialebias charrua
ATGTACCACATGCGGTGCAAATGACAATAAAGACTCTCTGACTCTGACTCTGACTCTGATATATATATATACAGTATACTGTATATATATATATATATAAGGTGTTTTAAACCCTTCCCACATTATTGCAATATTCTAAACAATGTCTTTAAAACACTCTAAAAAAGCACAGAATGTCATGATTTCTCTCTCTGCCTCCGCTGCTCAGCCACCTGCAAGCGTTCTTGGCCATGCCCACTTTCCCGCTCTGCACGGTGAATAGCCGATCAGCTGCAGGAGGAAGCTTATCCTGCAGTATCGGTTGCACAATGATACAACAGGAGGAAGCTTTTTCTGCAGCTCTGAGCTGCACAAAGGTGCAGCAGGTGGTAAATAATTTAAAATCATTTATTTTAAATAAATAATTCCGTGCTGATCGTGCGGCTCATCCATCAGTCAGCCAACTGTGTGTCATGTCCAATCCTAATTGGAAAAACTGTGAATGAGCGAGTCCGCGATAAATGAACCGCGATGTAGCGAGGGACTACTGTATTACAAAGCTAATTTAACTCAGCAGGTAAACGCTCCCACCCAAATACACGGTAACACGCTCGATCTCGTTTTAACACGTGATGTCTCTGTGTCTAATCTGGTAATCGGTGACAATGTTTTTTCTTATCACATGCCTGTATTGTTTGACTTCACCCCCCCTTGTCCTACTGCGAAACCGTGCGCTTCTGCACGTAGAACTCGGACCATTAACCCTTTCACTGCTGCCCGTTTTAATGAAGCTTTAACTCTGAGAGGATCGAACAGCTCCTGGTGTCTCCTTCCACTGAGGAGCTAACCTCTCAGTTTAACTCTGTAAATGTTCTGGACTGTGTTGCTCCCCTGAAAAACAGGAAAACTAAACTTAGATCCGAGCCGTGGCTGAATGACGTCACTCGAGCCATCAGACAGCAGTGTCGCAGATTTGAACGAAAGTGGAGGAAGGACAGACTGCAGGTTTCGTTTCAAATGTTAAGGGAGAGCTGGTGTCACTATCAGAAAACTGTTAAAGCTGCTAAATCCAAATTCTTTTCCGACATAATTGTCTCCAACTCCCACAATCCCGAGTTCTTTTCTCCACCTTGAACACAGTTCTACACGTCAGTGAGGCTTCACCTCTGGAAGCCTCAACTGAACTGTGTGAAAAATTCCACAATTTCTTTTTAGAAAAAGTTGTGAACACCCGGGCACTCATTTCTCCACCAGCTCATGTTCCATCCGTCCCATCTCAATGTGTAGATGTGTTTGACCAATTTGAGCCCATCACTCTGTCCACACTGGAGCAGGTCATGTGCAGCATGAAGCCATCTGGTTCTCCCTTTAATGTGGTCCCCCCTCGCCTACTAAAGGAGGTTTTTCCTACACTGGGTCCTTCTATTCTCACTATTGTGAATAGCAGTTTATCCTCAGGTGTGGTCCCAAAAACCTCTAAACATGCTGCTGTCCAGCCACTACTGAAAAAACCTAACCTTGACCCCTCGGTGGTGTCCAACTTCCGGCCTGTCTCCAGACTCCCATTCATTTCCAAACTACTGGAAAAAATGGTTGAGTCTCAGTTGAAATGTTTTCTGGACGACCACACCATCCTAGAGTTGTTTCAATCCGGCTTCAAATCTCTCCATAGTACTGAAACTGCTCTGCTGAAGGTCTTTAATGACATTTTCACAGCCACAGATGCAGGTGATTCTGTGCTGCTTGTCTTATTGGAACTTACATCGGCTTTGACACTATTGACCACAACATCCTCATTTCTAGGCTGGAGCAGTGGGCGGGCATCACAGGGTCTGCCCTCAAATGGTCCGAGTCCTACCTCTCAGACAGAAATTGTTGTGTCAATATCAAAGAGTTCAGTTCAGCATCTACAGCGCTTCAGTGGGGGGTACCGCAGGGGTCCATCCTCGGCCCCCTTCTCTTCTCATTACTGTACCTGCTACCACTAGGTGCTATTTTCTGCAAACACAAAATAGCCTTTCATTTCTACGCCGATGATTGTCAAATTTACTTTCCTCTGAGGCACAGAGGCTCACGCTCTATTCAACCCCTTCTTGACTGCCTGGCTGACATCCATGATTGGATGGCCTCAAACTTCTTAAATTTCAATGAGAAGAAGTCTGAAGTCATGTTGTTCCATCCCAACAGCTCACTCTCGAATCATGACATTGACCTTCTTTCCCTAGCCCCACTAGAAAAACAAAAGGTCACTAATCTGGGGGTGACAATGGACCCTTCCCTGAAACTTAACAGTCATGTAAACATGATTGTTAAATCCTGCTTTTTTCAGCTGAGGCGGCTGTCTAAGCTGAAGCCTTAACTATCCAAAAAGAACCTGGAGACAGTAATCCATGCTTTCATAACATCGAGGCTCGATTACTGCAATTCACTTCTGTTCGGAATCAGTCAGTCCTCCATTGCACGGCTACAGCTGGTCCAGAATGCTGCAGCCCGATTCTTAACTGGTACAGGCCATAGAGAGCACATTACACCAGTTTTGGCCTCCCTGCACTGGCTACTCATTCACCTTCGGATTTTTTAAAATATTTTGTACATTATCATTTATGGAATTGTCTTGTGTTGTGTTTCTTTTGTAAAAAAAATGAACAAATTTAATAAACATAAATATAAACCTTCGGATCCAGTTTAAAATACTCATGTATGTTTTAAATCTCTGAACAGTTCCGCTCCACCTTATCTCACTGACCTTCTGCAGCCATTTGTCCCACGGCGCTCTCTGAGGTCAGCAGACCAGATGCTTCTCTCAGTCCCAGATACTCACCGTAAGCTCAGAGGTGACAGGGCCTTCTCAGTTGCAGGTCCAAGACTGTGGAATGAGTTGTCACTGAGTGTCAGGCAGGCTCCCTCACTCACAGTATTTAAGTCCCGCTTGAAAACCCACTTCTATTCTCTCGCCTTTAACATGATGTGATTTGTTTTGATCCTCTCTGTAATATACTGTACTGTATATTGTTCGCCATTTTAGTTTCTGTTGCTATTTCTATCTATATTTTATTTTTTGTTTTCCTGTCTGCTTTGCTTGTTTGTTTCTATTGTACAGCACTTTGGTTGGCCTTGTGTCTGTTTAAGTGCTCTATAAATAAAGTGGTATGGTATGGGATGGTAAAGCTGCTCGTTTTAAAATGGGAGTATTGGGACCTTGAGTTGTTTTTTTTAGATTTTCTACATATTCACTGTTTATTGTCATTTGCATTCATTTGGAGGGGCTGTGCACATGTGCACAGTTCAAACAAATTCCAGTGAAGGTGTTTGCAGCGGGGACAGGTTGCCCACCAGCAGAGACACTGTTGGCTGCAGAGAAGCCATCTGACAGGGCACTGCTGGGCTACAAACTGTCAGGGAAATATCTCTGCTGCAGGAGGCGAAGGCACACACGCGTCTGAATTTCCTTTCACACATTCAGACCCATACTTAATTAATTGTAGCTCCCAGCCATTTGACAGTCACGCTGTGAGAGTGTATGTGCAGCTGGCCCAGTCACACTCCATTCACCGCCCATCTGTCCATGTCGGGCTGGACTCCTCTCCTCTTCCTTTCTTTCTTTCTGCCTGTTTTTCTTGCTCTCTCTTTGGGAAAATCGACAGCACACAACCGCAGTGTGAACAATAAACTGTTGGCACGCGCTCTAATCAAGGTGATTTTTAATAATTAGCTGTTTGGAGCTTGTGTTTAAGTGTGTGCAGCAGGGAAGCTGAAGTAGTTACTGAGGTACAAAGTTTCAGATGGAGCATGATGTAAAATAATGGAGGCGAGTGCAATCATTTCTGCCCATTTTGCTCAACTAAAGAAAGCCCAAATACAGTATTTTCTGGACTATAGGTCACACCTAGCCTGGCCCTCGCCTTCCTGCACAGCTCCGCTCAATTCTCATTTCCCTTCACTGCACAGTCTGGGACTTCTGCCATAGACAACGATTTCTCCGGTAGATTTTTGACCGGACCAATCAGAGAACAGAAGGGGCGGAGTTTTTGGCCCCTAACCCACGCCCCCACCTGTCCCAGCGCAGCCAGCGAGCATTCGCATGTTCTCATTCAAAGCGATGCAAAGCGATGCAGGACTGTTTTATATGTGATACAAATTTATTAATTTCCCCTTCTTAATCCCTTATCTGGAGTTTTCTTTTGTTTTTTTGGCCAAAAGTCAAGTTATCGCTCCCTCCTCCCTCCTCCTCCTCCTCCTCTCCGCTGAGTTCCACCTGTCCCAGCGCAGCCAGAGCCAGCGCGCAGCCGCATGTTCTCATTCAAAGCGATGCAAAGCGATGCAGGACTGTTTTATATTTGACACAAATGTGTTAAATTCCCCTTCTTAATCTCTTATCTGGAGTTTTATTTTGTTTTTTTGCCAAAAGTCAAGTGATCGCTCTCCTCCTCCTCTCTCTCCGGCGCCGCTGCGGTGCAAAGAATAAGGAAATGACTGAGGTTGTCACGAGAGAATTAAAATAGGGTTTTACGTTGCTGCCCGAGTCCCTGCATATTTTCTGGTCTTCTGGACCAGCGCTACATGGTTTTATTTAATTTTTTTCAAACGTTATAAACACAGAATGCAGGCAGCGAGAGAAAATTCAGCAGGAGGCGGAGCAGATGTCAAGTTCGGCAGAGCTCTGAGGGGGAGGGAGCAGAAAGCTTTACCTGTTCAAAATTTTTCTAAGATCCAATGGTTTTGTTCCTCAGGCAGAGGCCACGCCTCCAGCAAGAATCGTTTTTCAATGGAGAAGTCCCAGACCCTTGTCTGAAGCGAAGTGAAGGACAAGGGTCTGGTTTTAACCAGGCTAGGTCACACCTTTATATAAGTCGCTTTGTCCAATTATGGTCAATAAATTGGAAAAATCCATAAACAAGTCGCACCTTTATATAAGTTGCACCTACGTCACCGCTGACGTGACGCGTCACTGCTGAGACACCCCGGAAATGTGGTCTGAGTGTTTAGCTCTGCTGCAAATGTCTGCCACAGGAGCGCACAGCAAGGCTTAAAGAAGATTAACACTTAAAAACAATTATTTGTTTGCTAAAAATTAGAGCAAATATGTGTATGAGCTGAACGTTTCCTTAATAAATGAACGTAATTGTGAAATGAGCGGGATTTAAAAATTTGTTTCGCAATGTTTGATGATACGTGTGTGCGCAGCGGGCGGAAACCCTGCATTTCGTTAAAATTTAACAACAGAAACGCCTAAAAATATATATATTTGTTAGCTGACATTATTGTAAGTGTGTCTCAGTTGAACTTTTGTTAATAAATCCCCAGCGCGCTTTCTATAGCTGCCCACTGCCCCACCTGGTGGTGATTGGGTTAAATGCAGAGTCAAATTTCGTCGTGTATGGAAACATACAGATGACAAAAATGTGACATTATTATTATTATTAAATGCACTATGACGGTTACAATGACTTAAATAAAGTGGCTTTAATATTACTACACGCTCACCCGCCCATAAAGATGACAGAAACAGATATTTATTTTATGGTTTTTATTCAAACAAATTGTTTATTCAAACCCTTCGAATTCCTCGTCCTCTGTGTCGCTTGCAAAAGTTCAGCCAGAGAACGAGGAAGGTTTCCCAATGTCAAAGGTCCCTGTCCCTCAATCTCCTCCTCCTCACCGCTGTCTGAGTCCTCAGCAGCTCCAGCTGACAGTGGGAGGATGCCAGCCTTTCTGAAGCCAGACACTACGGTTCTAGTGCCTGCGCCCCTAGCGGCCAAAAGTGGTACTGCACCATTTTTGGCCAAAATGAAAAACGGTCATATCTGAGCCAAAAATGGGTCTAAAAACATGGAAAAAAGCCATAAATGGGTCTCACCTCTCTATATGTCGCAGGGCATGCAAATTAGGCAAAAAAGTGCGACCTATTGTCCGGAAAATATGGTAGATGGAGTGCGAGTGAAAACAGTCATCTGAGCATTCTTCCTGTTTGTTTTCTCCACTTCCTCTCTTGTGTTTTGTTGCTTTTTCTTGTATCATCAGCACAAAGTTAATCGGTTGCTCTTTCATGCAGACATGAGCATGAGTGGAGAGTTGAAGTCGAGCCGCTCCCGGGCAGCCACGAAGAGGGCCAGCAACACCACTTATGGGTGAGTGGAGTCCCCTCCCCACATGCATGCACACCAGCACATCCGGAGAGAATCACATGTTCTGTTCTCGCTGCAGCTCCTTTATCTGTAACTCTGCGTCTCAGCTTTAATGCAGCATTATTCACCTGCTGCACGTATAAGCTGCTATTGATTTCAGCCAAAGGTTCAGTCTCTATCAGTCAATGTTTTAATCTATCTGTTGATGCAGCGCACGCTTGTGATTGGAGTTGATTGGTGTTTGTTGCAGGCCGTGTGGAGAAGGGAGCAGCCGCAGAGATGACAGTGTGTGGGCTTGTTTGAATGTGTTCATGCCTTATTGGTCTTAGCTTCATTCCACGCTTTGAGCTGGAACTTCTTCTCTGAATGTAGCTACGTGGGCTTGAGCTCCTTCACAAAACTCGAGTAGTGTCACTGTCAGCAGTATCGTGTCGAGCTTGAGTAGATTGTAATTTTTAGCTCTTTCTCTGCACACTCAGTCGTGCCTGTTTCTTGGCGTGTCTTGCGGTTCTTCTTTGTAGAAGTACAGTAAAAATAACTTTGTTGCTTTCCTAAAAGTATTTCTTGAGTTTAATTTGAAGCCCATCCAGGCTTTATTTAAATTAGAGGACTTTAAAACCAGTTACACTGAAGACTTTAAAATGATGTCAGTTCTTTTGAAGTAACATTCTGTGGAAAAAACGTTATGAACAGTTCATATCTTACCCGTTGTAGATTTGATCAGCTCAGGTTTGTAAACATGTCAGATCAGAAATATACTGGTAATCAATAGTCTGAGTGGGACTAAGACCAAAGTTGTACAAAAGTGAACTTAAAACATCCCAGTTTTTTTTTTTTATTCCAAGTGGTTCATACATACCATCTGAAGGAATCTGATGTGTTCAAAATGATCCGAGCACATAATTCCAGGAGCAGGGACGTGCAGAGGGGGGGGCTATGGGGGCTTGAGCACCTGCCCCTTTTGCTCCTTGCCCCCAAGTGCCCTTTTGGGCAAAAAAAAAAAAAAATATTTTTTTTTTTTTTTTAAATTTCCTATTCCTAAGCCCTCCTCTGACACATAATAACATACTAAAATTATTTATTTTATTTTATTATTATTAATTTTGTATTTTGCAAGAAAAACAACATAATAAGCCCTCCGGTCACGTACCAACACTACATTCCCCACAATGCAACAGTGGTAGTAGGGGTGGGGCCAATTCGATCCGGAGTCGTGTCTCATGAACCCAGAGTAATAAGACCTGCCTCACATTCACATTAGGGTCAGTGGGGGAGCTGGTCCCCTTGGGGGCATTGCCGTTCGGGGGGCATGGCCCCACCCCTACTACTACTATTCAGCAAATCCCTTTCAGTTTGCAGCCAGCTACAGCATGTGGACTGAGTGAGTAGCACTTTAGCTAACAGCTAGCCAACTTTTCATCGTAACATGTCCGCTGTGTGGAAGTATTTTACACTAAACACCACAAGACAGCAATGTGCAATGTCTGCATAGCCATAGCGCCACATTAAACTGCGGTCAAGTTGGTTTTATGTTGGACATTCGAGCTCCGGGGCTTCAGCGGGATGCCACTCTCGCTGAACCGAAACAGGGAGACCGACCGCGGCCAGCTGCGGCCAGTCCGACCCGCTGTCTGACGTCTCGTAGGACGGACAGGCGGAGAGCGGCTGACCAAAAAAAAATCTTATATCACCCCCTTAAAATAAACATTGAACCAGTCCGTCCCTTGGCTTGTAGCAAATTTGTTTTTTTGGCCCTCCATGTATTTGACTTTGACACCCCTGGCTTATGCAATAGGGAGCACATCGCCCATCCAAAACCTATCATCTCTCCATAATGGATATATGTCCGATTTTCTAACTTCCTTTGCTGCATAATGTACATTGCATTAATTCTAGCATTAGGTAAATGTATCTTGAAGGAAAATAGCACTTAAATAAAAGTCCAACAAGAATATTCATTTAGAATTAAAAATAACTCACCCTGAACTACCATAATAGATAAATGTAATAACCAATCAAGTTGCTCCTGTCCAATAAACGCGTACAAATGAAGGGGAAAAACCTATCCAGACTTTAAGTAAGTTTAGGGTCTGGTTCGCAGAGTATGGAGTTAAATTTGTTTCATAATTAGTCAACGAAAAAAAAACTAACCTCAGTTATGTAAAATAAAATTGTAATCAAAACTTTTGGAATTGTAATGATTTCATTTTTTTAAAGCAAAAACTTTTGTTTAAAAAACATTTTTTTAAATTAAATAGCTAATTTTTCTCTCGTGAACTTAAAAAGTTATTTGCAAAACATAAACTTTTATTTGCACACATCAGAAATCTTTTGTTGCGATTTTAGGCTCTGCCCACGACGTCATGTGAGAATCGCAAGCAAAACTTTGAATGACAAACAAAACTTAGAATAGCAAGCAAAGATTTCTGGCATGCGCAAATAAGTTTGTTTTGCAAATAATTAGCAACATAATTGCAAAAAATGTCAATGACCTCACTGAGGTCATTGACATTTTTCGAGACATGACCAACAGAAAACTGCTGCTGCACAGTTGTTTTAAGAAGGGGCAGATATGACAAGATTTTTTTCTTCTTCTACTACCTTTCATTTTATATCTTGTTTTTTTCTTTCATGTGTTTGTAAATTGTCTATGTGTTTTAAATCTGAAATGAATAAATAAAATAAAATGAATAAAAATAAATAAATAAGAAGAGAACAAAAATGGCAAAAATGCTTAAAAGTTGGAAGTTTGTTTTTAAACAGTTCACCATGATGGAAAAGAAGATTTTGGATCTTAGATTCAGTTTGGGGGAAAAAAGAAAGGCAAGAGACCGAAATAAATAAGAGACATTGTCCTCCACTCAACACAGAGAAGATGAGACAATGAGGAAAAAAGAGAAACTGACAAGAAAAAAAGAAGAGGAAAGATTGAAGAAAATGTATATAGGTACTTACAAATACACTAAGACACAAACAGAGATATAGGTCTAAATTTTGGTGGTCAGTTAGTCTCAGTAGGCTTTTCTCATGGTGATATGCATTAACAATTCAATTTTTGCTTTTGTTTAGTTATCTTCTGCAGTTCCACATTAAAGTTTGATGCAGCTCTGCTTTTCTGAATGGACCATCTTCATCTCCACTGCAAGTGTAGCAAACCAGGCAGCTCTTTCTTTCATAGATTACAGTACACTAAAAAGTTGCATTGTGCCCTTGTTTATATTTTTTATAGTGTAATTCTGTAAAGACAAAATATATCTGGTGGTGTAGCTCTGATTTACATATCTTGCTAAATCGCAGGTTTGAATATTGCAATACTTTCCTATAACAAAGTAGACCTGCAGAAAGAAATTACTAATAAAATATTTTACATATGGATAGTTGTATGTTCTATGTAGAGGTTTTCCTAAGCTTTGATAGTATATCTCACAATTTTGTAATTTATCATTGTTTATTAAACTGAAAGCTATGTGACTTTGTTAAAATTCTGTCCTAAAATGCGGTTGGATGTGCCCCCTTTTTTTTTTGAGCACCTGCCCCTTTAGTGGGCTCTGCACGTCCCTGTCCAGGAGTCTTCACCTTAGTATAAAAGATTTAATTGAACAATAAAGTTAAAGTATGCAAATATTACATATAGTCAGAATGCATTCTGAGGAACAACGTCAGACGAACCTGAAAAGTGAATCATCTTGAGGTTTTTTTCGACAAATCGTTGTCCGTCACTGTTATTTATAGATTTCTATCATGTCTCACCCCCTCCGAGGCGGACCGACTTCCAATTGGTTTAGATGTTGAGTGACACCGTGTGTCAGCCACTCATGAGCAGACGCTGTCACCATGGTAACTCGAAGGCCGTAGACATTCCTTTTGTGATAACGGATAATTTATGAAGTTTGTTTATACAACCGGGACACAGCTGTTGTCAGCTTTACATTAAATTTATTTATTTGTTTTTATTTATAAAATGTACGGTATTCATTTTAAAATACAATACAAAACAATCCCATAAACAATAAGAATATAAAATATAAAATGAAAGGCAGCTGAAAGAAGAAAAAAATCTTATTATATCTGTCCCTTTTTTCAAACAATTAGTTCAAACAATGATAATCTTCAAGTCAGAACAAAATGAATAACTCTTTCTACTTTTTCTAACTCTAGTTTATTTTAACCTTTTCTAACTCTAATACATTACACATTAAGCTACTTCATATTTATATTTTTACATTCAAATTATATTATATTCATATTATATTCATATTTATTTTTTTCCTCTAACGTGGTTACTTAGATGAAAATTGTGTGATATTCCTGCAGGAAATGGCTCAACCTGCACAAAAAAGAGCCACAAATGGCTGCTGCTATTTATGCTTGTAAATGATCACACATCTCCATGAAACTAAAATTTATGATAATTTAAGATGAGACCAGATAAGATGACTTTAATGTCACTAGAGGTTAAACAACTACATATATTTAAAAGTCGACTTTAAGATGATATGAGTTGAGTCGACTTCAATTAGTCGATGATGTCATAGGAACAACTCAAGACACTATATCATATTTGAAAAAAAAAATTGGGGGGAAAAAATCATTTATTATTTACAAAAAATAAAAACAACAAAACATCGAGCATATATTTATGCTCCTACCATTTATCATACTGCAAATAAGTCAAAGGAAAAAGCAAAAATTATTATCCAGCTGCAAAAATGCTGCTGTTTTTAGTTTTATTTTATTTAATCCACCATGTGGATTGGATGGAATAGGGTTGGGAACAGCAGAGGGAGGGGGGGTGCGACTAGTCGATGTGAAATATGAGAGAGAATCGACCAGTCGATTTGTCGATTAGTCTATCCATCCCCTAAATGTCACAACACAAATGTGTTCAAATAACCCACAACAATAATCTGGACAGATTAAAAAGCCATGTCAGTTCATTAATATCATTTGCATGAACCGCCATGACATTTTTGAGACTGAAGCTGTTTTAAGGCATCAGCGATTCGTTTTGGTTGCAGTCGCACTAGCTTTTAGCTTGTCCTTCTTGTCAGAATTAAACTTAATTCCTCCAAACTGAGGCCAATCAAAGAGCAATTTACAACAGATAAGATTGTTATTGTTCACAATCTTCAAAATGTTTGAACCACATCTTTAAAAAAAGACTACGCTGATGTCCAACTCAAAAGTCCAAAGTTCAAAACAAACACATTTCAGCTGATATTTTAAAGGTGCAGTCTGCAGTTTCTGTAGTGCAGTCAGTAAGTTTTCTAAAAATATATTTTTAACATGTTTCTTCACTTTGTCACTATCTCCTGACAGATTGATGTTAGACAAGTAATCTCTGAAAAAAACTATAGTCTTCTGGCTTCTCCAGGTGTTACTAAAAGCATTTCTAAAAAGCCACAGTGACCCGCCATTAACCAGCCAATAAAAACAGAGCTTGAATTTGAATCAGCCAATAAAAACAGAGCTTGAATTTGAATTTCAACAGAGCAAGGGGGAGCAGAGCCATATATGGCTCTGAGGGGGAGGGATCAAAAAGCTTTGCCTGTTGAAATTTTTCTAAGAGCTGTGTTCTACAGAAACTGCAGACTGCACCTTTAAGGGTAAATTATTTATCCCAAGCTCAATGTCAGATCTTGTTACTTTTGTTTCTGTGCAGGTGGAGCACCACGTGTGTTTCCATCCATCTTATAAATACTGAACCAAACATGAATGTTTCCACTCAGGGTGGTCACAAACCTGCACAGAGAATATGTAACATTTAGGCTAAGGACATACATGTGTTATATATTGATCTATATCATACCCAGCATGCCCTTGTCTGCATTCGGCTTGTTTTTAATCCAGCTCTCCCTTTGCTCCATCTGAATTTACCCCCAAAGGTTATTCAGTCCCACATGTTGCTGTTCAGCAGTGTGCATCAATGCATTCATGAGGTTAGTCATACAGCACAACACATGCACGCACCCAGTGACTAAAACACCTGAGGTTGGCATGGCCTGGCATGGTCATGGCTTTTTATATTCAAATAATGATGCATATTCTAACAGCTCATTTAATAATAATTATTTCTTGCTGCCATGAAGGCAGGCGGTCATGTTGTTGCCTGTGTGTGTGGTGGTGTGGGGTGTTTTAGTTGTTAGTAAAGTATCCTATGAAACACGGGACAGATCTGAAGGAAACTCACAAAGTAACACTTGGTGGTGCATCTACAGCTATATTATTTAACGGTGTAAAATACTCAACACAGGAACGTGTCTGCGTTTGGTTTTTGCAGTGAACTTAACAGTTGTTTAAAATGCATGCGAGGTTTTGCTCACAATTTGTTGTAAAAATCTCGTTTTATTTTATTTTTATAATATCTGTGTCTGATTCTTGACTCAGTCCAGCTTTGTGTTCTTTTTTATTTTATGTCTAAAATCTTTGATTTGGCAGCACTTGTGTTTCATAAATTAAGCATCATTAATTTCAATTCAACCTTTATTTATGCAGGTTAGTCTCATTGAGCCTCGAGGACTCATTTACAAGAGAGACCTGATTTTAACAGAGTGAGGACACAGTAGACGACAATAATAGCCCCTTCAATAAGTCTTCTGACTCTGAGTGACTCATGACAACCTCAGCTGGGGCAACGAGGAGCATTAAGTGTAGAACCACTAGACTGAGGAACAGCTTCTACCCTGAGGCTGTTAGACTCACGGATATCTAACCAGGATAATCACTGTGAAAAAAAATCACTGTAATGCCACTTTTGATTGGTGATGCTAAATATCCATGTTGCTGATCTCATGCTGCTGTATTCATTCATACCCATCAGCTCACACAGACTCATGTTCATTCTGCTGTTGTTACATTATTAGAGTCTGGCGTATATCTTATATTTTTTAGCGTACCATTTGGCATTCGTTTAGCGTATATCTTAGTGTATATCTTAGATCCTTATTTACCGTTTCTTTTTAAACTTTATATTTTTACTGTTGTTTGATGTAACTACCCTGTGTACGGTACATAGAGTAATTCTGTTCCACTTCATGTACCACATGTGGTGAAATGACAAGAAACCTACTTGAACTTGAAGAAGAGCACAAACAGACAGGAGCTAGACATCTGTTACTAAGAAACTTTAAAAAATATTAAGAATTAACCACAAGTTCTGCTAAACGATTGTCGACCTTTAAAGAACTTTACATCCAGCTGACTGCGTTCTGTCACAGAAGTATAAAAACTGAGAATGACGTCTTCAAAGTTTATGTGGTTTGAATCGTATTTGTCAGTCCCCAACTGATTTTTACACCTTAAAGTTATCTTGTCTGTTTTTATTTATTTATTTATTTATTTGGTAAAGGTAAAGCCACAAGAAAGTTAATTCTCAATAAAGCCACAAGTTTCTCCTGCAAATTTTTTACCATTAAACCAAATTATTTTCTTTTATTTCTACATTTGTCTAGCCTGGCCCTCGCCATTCCTACGCAGCTCCGCTCAATTCTATTTTCCCTTCACTGCTGGGTCTGGGACTTCTCCCATAGACAAGGATTTCTCCGGTAGATTTTTGACCGGACCAATCAGAGAACAGAAGGGGCGGAGTTTTTGGCCCCTAACCCACGCCCCCACCTGTCCCAGCGCGTAGCCAGCGAGCATTCGCATGTTCTCATTCAAAGCGATGCAAAGCGATGCAGGACTGTTTTATATGTGACACAAATGTATTAAATTCCCCTTCTTAATCCCTTATCTGGAGTTTTCTTTTGTTTTTTTTGCCAAAAGTCAAGTGATCTCTCCCTCCTCCTCCCCCTCCGCTGAGTGCAAATGAATGAGGAAATGCCTCAGGTTGTCACGAGAGAATTAAACTCGGGTTTTACGTTGCTGCCCGAGTCCCTGCAGATTTTCTGGTCTTCTGGTGTGCTGGACCAGCGCTCCATGGTTTTATTTTATTTTTTTAGAACGTTTTATTAACATATAAACACAGAATATGCAGCTGCAGCGAGAGAAAATGCAGCAGGAGGCGGAGCTGAAGTCAAGTTCAACAGACCACGGGGGAGCAGCCATATATGGCTCAGAGGGGGAGGGAGCAGAATGCTTTCCCTGTTCAAAATTTTTCTAAGATCCAATGGTTTTGTTCCTCAGCAGAGGCCACGCCTCCAGCAAGAATCGGTTCTCTATGGAGAAAGTCCAGACCCGAAGCGAAGTGAAGGACAAGGGTCTGGTTTTAACCAGGCTAACATTTTTCCAGAAAACCCACCTGTTTCAAAATAAGAGTCTCATATTTGGCAGTAGTGTGAAACACAAATCAGCAAACTCTTCTTCCATGCATTTTCCTTTAACTAACCTAACATTAACTGACAATAAAAACCTCATCAACCTAAAACAACAAAGAAAGAAAGGTGAAATATCAGACATTGCTTTACAGGTTGAAAACTCTGCGAAAGATTTTGATCCTCTAATCTCTTGTGTTTCCATCAAAGTACCATATTTTCCGAGTATAAGTCGCTTCACAGCATAAGTCATTTCGGAGTACAATATAAGTTGCGTTTATTATGTGTCACCGCTGACCCCCAGGAAACGTGAGCTGGTGTTGTGCCAAAAATCAATTGGTTGCCAAAAATCAATTGGCGGAAGCTCACACGGTAGAACATGCTGTTGCAGTTTTTCAAAATTTAACAAGATTAACACTTAAAAGCAATTACCTTATCTGTTTGCTTGACATTATAGCAAAGGTATGTCTCAGTTTAACTTTTTCCTTAGTAAATGCACTTTAATGGTCATGGTTGGGGGGGGAGGGGCAGCAGGTGTAGCAGTATAGGAATAACATATGCGCCTACTGGTAGTTGTCAGAAGCCTAGAGCTCCCTCTCGCACATCTAGCAGCTGCAAATGGTCATGTTGAAGCCCGAGATACACTCATGCGTCCTCAGGTACGCCACTTTACGCGCGCATTTTGTGCTATACTTCAGAAACTTTCTCCTTGTTGTAATATGAGCAGCTGCGCACGGAGGGGACTCAACTGAGCTCGCTGATTGGTCACTTGCTGACACGCCTACTGAAATGATTGACAGCCAGCTCATGTAGCTCGCTGAAGACCGCGGCGGTGTTCATGCGGTGTTTCTACTATATATGTTGTAAAAAGTTCTCTCAGAAATAAAAATAATAACAGGGAGTGCTTTTCCTGCAGCACACAGCCCACCAGGGATATTTAAAACATCGCGCACCCAGGTAGGACCTGAATTCATTCATTTCATTCATGGAGTGAACGGAGGAAGAAGTGATTACTTGACTTTAGGCAAAAAAACAAAAGAAAAGGCCCGATCAGCGATAAAGAAGGGGAATTTATTTCATTTGTGTAACATACAAAACAGTCCGGCGCCGGGGAAGTTTATGTTCAGACACCGCGCATCGCGTATGCGTATGTAAAAAAAAAACTTTTGCGCGTACGTGCCCTGAGGGGCTACGCTGGGCTACGCTTTTGCCTTGACGTACGTACGCTGCGTATAGGCGTATCGTGAGGACGCTCGAGTGTATCTCGGCCTTTACTCTGATTCATGTCAGTATGAACTGTGTCATGAATATGGAAAAAAGTATACAAGTAGTCCTCAACTTACGATGGCCTCGAGTTACGATGTTTTGTGGTTACGACATGCATCTCCATGAAAAATTTAAAAATAATTATTTTGAAATTTTTATTTGAAAAGACGAGTTACGCAGTTTCCGGCAGTTTCCGGTTAGCTGCAGAGGCTACAGCTGCCCTGTACTCTCTAAAAAAGCTAAGTCTGAGTCTGGTCCTCTGGACATTCAAAAAACAAAACAAAACGTGTTGGACCAAGCTGGACAGGCAGCAGCTGTGGAAAAGTAGCTGTTTTATGGACGGTGGTTTTACGACATAAACAAATGCAGAATGCAGGAGGGAATGCAGGAGGGACGGAGGAACAGCTTCACCAGCATTCAGAATAGGAAATTAACTCTTTTATCCCCTTCATTATGGCTCTGAAATGTATGTGTTTTTTGATAATTATGTAGGGTACTGTGTTAGGATAGGCTAAGTGCTTGGTAAAATACAGTACTGTACGTATAAGGTGCAGTTTGGACGTGTGTTCCGACTTACGTCGAAATGCGGTTTACAATGCCGTGCAGGAACGGATATCCGTCGTAAGTCGAGGACTACCTGTATATGTCACTTTGTTGTAAAAATGGCAGGACTGGCTAATCTATGCAAAAAAAAAACTGCTACTTATATGCAGGAAAATACGGTAATGTATTTTTAAGTGAATGGATGGATTTGTGCTCCCGTTGTGTGCCCATCTCACCATCGTTTGTGATGCCAGCTCCTTTAATTCACTGGTAAACTGACTGATTTAAAGAAATTCAAAGGAACTGGCTTATGGTGATGAAAAAAGTGTGCGAGACCTTGATTATTAAACCGGTGCGTTGTTGTGTAAAGATTATCTACAAACGCTTCTGATTTGGACCATTGAGCATCCAAAGAATGTTCAGTCTAAAAATAAAATAAATGGCGTGATCCATCTCCTGTACCCGATTGCTTCCCAAACCCTGAAACTGCAACACAGCTACAGTGAGAAAATGTAAATCGTGTTGCAACGGCCACCAAACTCTCTGTCCTGACTCCAATCATCCTGTGCTGAGCGTCTGGCAGCAGAGCGCCCCGTCTGCTGCCTCCCCGCTCCGTCCTCACAGAGCGGGCCAACGAACACGCCTGCCTGCGGCCTAGATTACTTCACCAACAAACTTCCAAAGTGAGGCGCTGAAGCCCTGTTATCTGTTTGTGCAGGTTAACGTCGCTGAACAGATTTAATAACTCGTTTTAGTCGGCTCAAAATTAAATTTCCAACCTCTGGTGTTGAATCTAATTAAAGCTCTTCGGTCCAAGTAAATTATTTTCATGTTTCATGATTGGAGGCCTGTTTACTCTCCTATTCATCCATTCCTTCCTTATGCCCCCCCCCCACACACACACACACACACACACACTATCTGTTGCAAAGCGACTCATGTGACTCCGGATGTTATCGGTTATCGTTGCTTTCTGTCTGTCGCGGTTCTCTTTCAGCTCAGTGAGCCCCAGCTGTGAAAGCAGAGTTTGGCTGCAGAGAGTTGCAGCGTTTCTCAGCCCAGACACAGATGCTGCAGCAGCCGTGACCTCTGCGTGCTCCGCTGCACAACTACAAAAGCTCACTGTACTGTGTGGCCCAACCAGGGAGGCTCAGGTGCCGGTGAAGAGTCCAGATGTGTGTGTGTCTGTGTGTGTGTGGATGCAATTAGTGTATGACTGAAGTTAGAGGACATGTAGAACAAAGGACTTTTTAAAGCCAGGGTTTATCCTTTCATATTTTTATCTGTCAAAGTAAAGACTGTAGTTAAATGTTTTAGAGTTTTTGCTCAAACCTTGATGAAACCTTTAGGGGCCGTTTACACGGCGCATATTTTGAGTGAAACCGCAGCTTTCTCTTTGAGGTTCTGTTGATCATTTACACGACACCACTGGCCTCCCTCTTTGAATCCGGAGGTTTCTGAATCCACCTTCCAGAGTGGAGGTTTTTCGCTGATAACAAACATCTTTTTTGAACTTTTGTTTGAACCACGTACGTGAACGCACGCACGCGCGGACAGACGGCTTTTCTATCAACAAAGGGCGGCGGACACACATCGCTTTCTGAGCTACGACTGATGGAATATATTTTGAGTCTCATATTTAATTAATCTGCACCTGAATGTAGCTGCTGTGACCAACATCCGTGTTGGAAGAGACTCAGTCTGATCCAGTTCTAATATCAGTTTATTGAACGAGGCAGACGGATATTTCACACGTCACGCTGCACTATAACATACTAAATGTGCTAAATAATAACAGTTTAACAATAACAAACAATTTTTATGTTAGCGTGGGAGATATATACTGTAAAGTTATCTGAGCTAAATGAAGCTATCTGGACTCAAGTTACGTCATTTAAACGATGCGTAACATGTTGTGTGTTGTTGAAAATGAAGACACCAGGGGCCTCATGTACAAAGACTTGCGTGGATTTCCTACTGAAAAGTGACGTACGGTCAAATCCAGAAAAGTGTGTACGCACAAAAAAATCCAGATGTATCAAACTGTGCGTACACCGGAATCCACGCACATTCCTTTTGTACATCACAATTAACGTGGAACTGAGCGCACGTGAGACACCTCCCCTGACACGCCTTCATTTACATATGTTAAACAGATGCAAATTACTTCCTGCATGTGTGAAGGACATGTTTGTTTGATCCCTGCGCGATCAGAAATCATTTCTAGATTCAGGAAAATAATGAATTTAATATAATATGAGTGAGGAAAATAATCCTAAGTAAGAATAGTAATAAAATGTGTTTATCACGCAAAGAACGAGTGATTGTGTGTCGGTATTAGTGTGTGCGCGCACCCTGCTTTGGTGCGCAACCGGCTCATCCATTCATTCTGAGTGAAAATATTAACTTTGCGCACGAGTTTATTACCATAATTACTGTAAACACAGAGGAACTTAGATGTTTGGTAGATCTTTGTTTATTTAATAGATGATATGAAGAAACGGGTCTGTGCGTCTCAGTGGAGAGTTTTCATGACATGACGTGATGTTGGAGTCTCCAAACGCTGCGCGCGCCACAGCCTTGTGCGCAATCTGTTTGTCTGTGAAGCTTTTACTCTCCTACAAGTTATATATGGTGTACTTTCACGTGTCATTTTGGAGAAATCTACAATAAACGCAGATTATGAATCACCTCCAGCTGCCGTGTAACACCGGCGAGGGTGCGCGCGCGCTCCAAAGCGCGACCACTCAGCCTTTGGAATCATATAGATGAGACATTCCATTGGACATGAATCGGCTTTGTGTGGACTGGACTGCCCTGATCGGCCTGCCAGCTCCCTCAGGAAAGCTCGGGAACAGTTTGATCGCTGCTTCTGCATGTGCACGCGTGATGCACGGCTCCTGTGTTGCTCCAGAGCGCAGCAGTGCCAAACTGAAAAATGATTATTTCTGAAAACGGCTGATAAGCCATATCCTAGATCAGAAAATTATATCTGTTTATAAATAAATGCTCTGCGTGTTACACTATTTATTATATCCTCCAGTAAGGCTGAATGAATCCGTTCCTGTTAAATTTATTTTTGGCACAACTTTGCGCGTCCTTTATTTAACTGCGTCATGTGGATGTAATACTTGTTAATCGTGTGTTTGGTGGGAATATTAATCATTTTCACATCATGAACAGTTAATAATAATAATAATAATGATGACATCAATTTATAACGCACATTTCATCAATGGAAATCTCAAAGTGCTACAAGGTGCAACAGAATTAAATGTCAATGAAACAAATAATAAAACAATTAAAATCAACAACAGTATCAGCTATGATCAAAAGTAGAATCATGAGGAGGCAGAGTATGCTCGGTTGAAAAGAAAGGTCTTCAAGCCGCTCTTAAAGTCAACCACAGACTGTGGGGCTTCAGTTTCTCTGAATCACCTGTAAGTGTCGCCAAAGGAACAAGAACCACAGAAACGTGCGTACGCCAGCCATGGGGCTGGCGTGGAAATGTACTTGGATGCGCACATATTCACGTTCAGTTCAGTTTTGATACATACGGGGTTTTGCGTGGATGGTGACGTACGCAAGGTTTTTGTGCGCACGCACGGTTGATACATGAGGCCCCAGGTTTATTTTGTATTTATTTATTCAACACCACAAACTGTATGTCACACAAACACTGATAATTAAACTGAACACACTATTAAAAACATGTTAACTGAACTGTAACTACATCAATGAACTGGACTCTGCTCTGTTTTCATCCTGAATACTGGTCCCACATCCAAACCAGTCTGCCTGGTGGAAGGACAGCTTCTCGACCTCGCAGGAAAAAAGAAAAAAAACTCAGTTGGTTGTTGTGTGATCGAAGTAAACACAAGCAAACATTAAGAACGTTTATTTACCTGCTGTAAATCAGCTGATTATCATGGATTAAAGTCCGACATAGTCAACTCGGTTCTGGTCCACTCAGCGACCGGTGTGGAGCGTGTTAGATGAAGCGGGTCCCGCTTGGCGTGAAATCTGTCGACTCTTATCCAAAATTCAGCTTTAACTTGTTACAAGAATAAAGTCGTACGAGGCTTTTTTTTTCAGCTCTCATTTATTTATTTATTCTTCCACAAGTCGGCGCCACAACGCAACCTGTCAATCAAACCATAGGCGTGTCAGCAAATGACCAATCCGAAGCTAAATGCTTGTTACCTGCAGAGCTGCTGCATCCCATCAGAGTGAACCACCTTAGTGTAAGCAGGTTCAAAGTCCTGATACTGTTAATAATCTGATGATGTGCTAACAGTAAACCTGCTTTATGGTGTCGGAGTTTGGAGTTTACGACGCATTTAGATTCGTATTGGTCATTTGCTGACACGCCTACTGGATTGATTGACAGGTCGCGTTGTGGATCTAACTTGTGGAGAATTAAAAAACAAGAGCTGCAAAAAAAGTATTGTACGACTTTATTCTCATAATAAAACACTTTATTCTACTTTATTCTCATAGTTTTATGGCTTTTTTTTTTGCGTGGCAATGTAATTTATTTTGATTAGCGTGGCTCTAAAGCTTTGTCGTAGTATTTGTGCTTCCTTGTTTAATTAAGCCTCGAGCCTAAAGTTCAAATTCAATTTTCACTTCAACCTTAATTTAAACAGGTTAGTCTCATTGAGCATCGAGGACTCATTGACGAGAGAGACCTGTTTTAACCAAAGAACACAGATGACAACAATCTGGAAAAAGCATAAAACGAAAAGTACAAAAACTATTTGTGACCAGATTGGATCAATTTATTGATAAACAAAATATTTTAAGTAGCAGTCAGTATGGGTTTAGAGAAAAAAACTCTACGTCAATGGCTCTCATGGATTTAATGGAACAAATAACTAATGCTGTCGATCATAAACAGTTCTGTGTTAGTGTTTTTGTTGATCTAAAAAAAGCATTTGATACCATTGACCACACCATTCTCCTTGAAAAACTAAATAAATATGGTGTTAGAGGACCAGCATTACAGTGGGTATCTAGCTATTTGAAGGACAGGAAACAGTTTGTGCAAATAAATGATGTTAGATCTGACCTCCGTGATATCACTTGTGGAGTTCCTCAGGGTTCTGTGCTTGGACCAAAGTTATTTATTTTATATGTGAATGACTTGGTAAATGTGTCAGGACTACTTAAATGTGTTCTTTTTGCCGATGACACCACATTTTTCTGTTCGGGTAATGACATAAAAAAGATTTTGGATATGATGAAAACAGAATTTATAAAAATACAAACTTGGTTTAAATTAAACAAATTATCTTTGAATTTAGATAAAACTAACTACATGATATTCAGTAACAAAAAGAGAATTGTTGATGACGATCCATTTGAAATTGAAGATGTTGTGATCTGTAAAGTGAGTGAAGTGAAGTTTCTGGGTGTTATCATTGATGACAAACTGACGTGGAAACATCATGTAAATTCCATTAAAAAAATAGCTAGATCAATTGCAGTATTGTATAAAGTCAGGGATTTTTTAATTGATAAAGCTTTACATATGTTGTATAACACAATCATTGCTCCACATTTAATCTATTGTATTGAGGTTTGGGGAAAAGCGTGCAAAACTATTACAAAGCCTGTTTTTATTTTACAAAAGAGAGCTGTAAGAGTAATCACCAGAAAACATTTCAGTCACCCATCAAACACTTTGTTTCTTCAGCTAAACTTATTGAAATTCCAGGAATTGGTAGAATATAGTATTTTATCAGTTATGTATAGGGCTCATAATAACACATTACCTTTAAATATCCAAAGAAATTTTATAAAAAGACAAAGTTATTACAATCTCAAAGGGACAGAGATATTCATCAAACCACAATTTAGAACCAGCTTAAAGGGACGGTCTACCTCAATTCAGGGAGTTCGATTGTGGAATGCTCTGGAGAGTGATGTTAAAAATGAAAAATCAATGTATACATTTAAGAAAAAGGTAAAAAAAGACTTGCTCAAAAACTATATATGATGTAACCTTGCATATTTGTGTATTACACCTATGTTGTACTTATGGTGTAGCTTAGTGCGTTTGTGTATTACAGTTAGAAAAATTAAGTAGAATTATTCATTTTTGTGATGTATTTTGTGTATTACATTTAGGAAAATTAAGTAGAATTATTCATTTTGTGAACATCTTGATGTTGTGCCATCTTTTAATTTGTGTATTACAGTTAGAAAAATTAAGTAGAATTATTCATTTTATGATCTAGTTTGTGTATTACAGTTAGGAAAATTAAGTAGAAAAAAATAATAAAAAATAGGAAAATTAAGTAGAAAAAAAAAGTGTGATGTATTTTGTGTATTAGTTAGAAAAATTGTGTATTAGTTAGAAAAATTAAGTAGAATTATTCATTTTGTGATGTAGTTTGTGTATCACAGTTAGAAAAAGTAAGTAGAATTATGGGTGATGTAGTTTGTGTATTACAGTTAGAAAAATTAAGTAGAATTATTCATTTTGTGATCTAGTTTATGTATTAGTTAGAAAAATTAAGTAGAATTATTCATTTTGTGATGTAGTTTGTGTATTACAGTTAGGAAAATTAAGTAGAATTATTCATTTTGTGATGTAGTTTGTGTATTACAGTTAGAAAAATAAGTAGAATTATTCATTCTGTAGAATTATTCATTCTGTGATGTTGCTTGAAGGTTATCATTGGTTGAACAAACTGTGAAATAAGGGGCAGAAATAATAAGATTTCATCTTCTTTCTGCTCCCTTCATTTTATCCTACTTGTATTCTTGTATCTGATGAAACTGTCTTGTATTGTCCTTTTAAAATGAATGAATAAACATCAATCAATCAATCAATCAAAAGTAAAGAAATTAAATAAAACAAACAAACAAACAAAACAAAAACAGCTACATTATAAAGCTATGAAAAACACAAAAATTATTAAAAACAAATGCTGATTTTTACCTCTCAAGAACACACAGTGGGAGGGGAGGAGGTTGGCCCTCAAGCGCAGAACGTACTGAGCATCTGCTCTGTTGTCTCCGCTGGCGTCACTAATAATTTTGCTTCGTTTTGATATTCACAGAGGAGGTTACAGGTAGTTTAGGCTTTTGCACCCATCTGTTTCACATGCTTCAATGATTTCCAGGAGCAGAGTTGGATTTGAACTTTGTGATTGCAGGATAAGCAGGTGCCGATGAGAGAGCTGCAAGTGAAAGGTTAATCTGATGACCTGTGTGGCAGTTCATGTTTTATTTCTTCTGGCTGGTGATTTATTATTACCATTTTAGTCAAAAGAAATGGAAATGTGTTGTCTCTAAAATTGTTGAGTAATGCAAAGACTAATAAGTTATTTTTATGTTTTTGCTATTTTTGGCTGTAGAACCATGTGTACACAATTTAGTTCCGCCTCATGTACCACATGTGATGTGAATGACAATAAAGAACCTTGAACTTATGGCCAATTAAGATAATCTGACTGTACAAAAATATTATAATGTACAAATGTAAACTGTAGGAAATGACAACTGGAACAGTTTAATCTTCCTTTAATTAAGAGGAATATTTAGCATTTATAGGTTTCACTGAGATACAACATTTATTCTTTCAGAATCAAGATGGCAGCTTATATAAACATTGAAAAAACTAACTTGTGTAAGAGTTTTATAAAAGATTTAAAAAAAAAAGAACTTTAAATGGTAATTCAATATAAAACCAAGCAAAGGTTACAGACAGAAGAGGCTAATGTGTATATACCATATACAGTAGTCCCTCGCTACTTCGTGGTTCATTTATTGCGGACTCGCTCTATCGTGATTTTTCAAAATAAGATTGGACATGACACACAATTGGCTGATTGATGGATGAGCCACACGATCAGTGATGGGGATTTTAAACCCCTGTTACCTTAATAAAAACCACACAAGATAAACAAGAGAACAGTGTTAAATCAGACAAACAACTTTGCAAAGGGGAAGGCTTTTTAATGTCTTTTGAAACTTAGTTTGGTCTCAAATACATTGTCCAGCACAATTCCGAATTGTACTGGACATGACAAGCTATTTAAACAAGAAGCAGGTGGAGTTTGACAAGCTCTGACGTCTTACAGATAAAACAAACAAGTCATGGTTCTGATCAAACAAGAACATCTAATCCAAACATTGTCAAGGCTAGAAGACTGTCTTTTCTGTATCAAGGAGAAAAGCAAACAACATGTTTGTACTATCAAATATAAGTGTTTAAAGGGAACAGAGAATATTTGATATAAGTGAGCTGGGTTATAATTATTGGGTCAGAGTAATTAGTTTTAGATGATAAATATTGAATATCTCCATCAATCAGTATGGAATTTTTATTTGAAAGAAATTATTTTAAATTATTTAGCACCTGCTGCACCTTTGTGCAGCCCACACTACAGGATAAACTTCCTGCTGCAGCTGATCTCTGTGCAGAGCAGAGAAGTGGGCGTGGCCAAGAATGTTTGCAGGTGGCAAAGAGCAGAGGAAGCAGGGAGCTGAAATCATGACATTC
>JBBPBX010010640.1:15257-57516 GCA_038048925.1 Garcialebias charrua
CTCTCAAGACATCATTACCTGCAGAGTCCTTTCAGTGAGGACTGAACTCCGCAAAAAGACCTTGTCTTACTCTGCTCCTGTATCCTGGAACACCCTGCAACAAGAACTGAAGCTGCCAACTTTGACCTCTGAGAGATTTTAAACAATTAAGTTCAATGCAAAAATCAATGCATACATGTTCCTGTTTTTAGCATTGTACCTTGTTTCATAATGTAGCTTGATTTTATTTTATTTTATATCACTACTTTTATTTACTTTTTATTTTATATGCATTTTATGGCTGGTTATTGTTTTATGTGCCTTATCTGTGGTTTTATCAAAAACATGTATCTCTTAAAAAGGAGTCCTTGTGACTCAATGAGACTAAAGGCCGAGATACACTGAAGCAGACTCCGTATACGCGCGTATGCGCGCATATTTTGTGCGTATGTGCGTATGTAATATACTTTCAGAAACTATCAGCTTTCAAACGCTCGCATTCTCCTTGTTGTAATATGAGCAGCTGAGCACGTTGGGGACTCAACTGAGCTCGCTGATTGGTCACTTTGACACGCCTACTGAAATGATTGACAGATTTCAGTCAGCTCAAAGTGAAACCTATCATGAGCAGCTCGCTCAGACTTCTGCGGTGTTCTGATACGGTCTTTCTACTATATATGTTATAAAAAGTTCTCTCAGAAATAAAAATAATAACAGGGAGTGCTTTTCCTGCAGCCCACAGCCCACCAGGGAATATATAAAACATCGCGCACCCAGGTAGGACCTGAATTCATTCATTTCATTCATCGAGTGAACGGAGGAAGAAGCGGTTACTTGACTTTAGGCAAAAAAACAAAAGAAAAGGCCCGATCAGCGATAAAAAAGAGGAATTTATTTCATTTGTGTAACATACAAAACAGTCCGGCGCCGGGGAAGTTTAGGTCAGACACCGCGCATCGCGTATGCGAATCGCGTATGCGTAGTAAAAAAATACTTTTGCGCGTACTTGCCCTGAGGGGCTACGCGGGGCTACGCTTTTGCCACAGCGTACGTACGCTGCGTATTGGCGTATTGTGAGGACGCTCGAGTGTATCTCGCGCCCTTAACCTGTATAAAGGTTGAATGAATATCAAAAAGGCGTTCAATACAAGATCAACTGGACTTTATTTGTAACAGAAAACGTTTCGACTCCCATCCGGGAGGCTTTCTCAATTCCATGAACAACTGTGCGAAGTTTGGAGTTATAACAGAACCACGCACCATCATGTGTAAGTTTCAAGCTGAGGTAACACATACATGTAAATTGACAGATCACACCTCAACAGTAGGGGGTTCCCTTGAGGTCTCTGACAGAAGACACAACACTGTATGTAATTTGAGACCTCAAGGGAACCCCCTATTGTTGAGGTGTGATCTGTCAATTTACATGTATGTGTTACCTCAGCTTGAAACTTACACATGATGGTGCGTGGTTCTGTTATAACTCCAAACTTCGCACAGTTGTTCATGGAATTGAGAAAGCCTCCCGGATGGGAGTCGAAACGTTTTCTGTTACAAATAAAGTCCAGTTGATCTTGTATTGAACGCCTTTTTGATTTATCATGTCCTGGACGACTGAGAATCTTCACCAGCATGTTGAATGAATATGTGCCCCGCTGCCTGTCTGACAGCTTACAAGATTTTGTCAAAACTGATTGGAAAGGACATCTCAATAGGTGGGCAAAAGTTATTAAAAAAACTACTTATGTTAATGTACAGATCGTGATCATGAAGTGTTAATTTTTAATCAAAGCCATTTCTAAAATTGCACCATTTGACATGTAAATTGTAGTTCTTCCCTTTGGTACTGCAGAGGGAGGGGGTTCGGCTCACATTTAGGTTGTGACAGCTATGCTCAAGTACCGTACTTCCCTGCTGTTTCTAGTGCCAACAGCAAAAATCTTAATAAGAGAACAGTTTTTGCTTCTTAATAAGTCCACTGCAGGTCTGGTGAAGAGCCGCAATATGTCATGATGCGCTTTTTTCTTTAAATACATTTTTTAGTCGGACACGATGCCGTTTGTGACAGTAAACTTCAATCTTGTGTGTGAAGTAAAAGGAAACGTGCTTGCACAAAAAAGTTATTTTCCTTTGGAAAATTGAACATCAGTATTTTTCTGTTTTTCAAACAATAAATACTTTGGCACAAGCTAGAGGATAAGCCACAGTGTATTCTGACAGCAGGAAGATAAGAATTGTGTTTCAGGCTCATTTAATAACCTCACTCCGAAGTGAAAAAATGATCACAGTTGCTGTCATCGGATCACTGAAGCTTGTCTAAGACACAAAAGTGGTGTTCTATTCAATTCAACAAGGTCAAAGAGCTCGTACCGTGATATTCCAGGAGGGTGAAACATAAATTAGATGTACCTGTATTAGTGGAAGTGTGTAATAGTAGGGTTGAGTATACGTTTAATTTTGTATATGTTTGAGAAAATAAATGGAATCTGCCAGGTAAATATGGAACTAATCTGACTATAATGTTTGAGCAGAAGAACAGGAAAAGCCTTGCATTTCTTGCTTTTATCATGCTGTCGACCTCTTCTTTCAGCTGCTCCCTTCTTCAGGGGTCACCACAGCAAACTAACTCGCATGAAGACTTTGTGACTGTTTTTATGCTGGATGTCCTTCCTGATGCAACCACAGACCACCAAACTACCACAGCTCTCTATGTGGAGCAGAGAGCTGTCATCCAGTGCGCCCAGGGGAGCAGATGGTGGGGGTCAATGGCTTTGCTCAAGGGCCCAGAGTGGGGAAAACAAGGATGGAGGCAGGTGTGGGTGTTTCATCTTTCTTACCCACATTTTTTATGTCAGTCTGGAGGGTCGAACCAGTAACCTTCTGATCACAGGCTCACCGGTTCTAACCTCTGTGCTATCACTCCCCCCGTATATAAAGTTTTTTTTTTTTAAATAAGAATTTGCTTTACCTTGTGGTTTAAACAACCATAGTTTATGTGAGAACTACATGCACTCAGATGTCAGACAACAAAAAACTGAATTATACCAGAGAGGGTAACTGTAAGTCAATCCAAAAAAGCTAAATCTGGTCCTCTGGACATTAAAAAACAAAACAAAACAAAAAAGTAGAAACGTTTCGTCTTTCGTCTGAAAGACTTCTTCAGTCTGAGATGCCGTATTCAGCTCAGTCTTATAAATAGCACCCTCTCACAGTGGATCAACCAGTTTGCTGATTGACAGCCGAAACCAGCTGCTCACATGATCAAGGAGGACCATCAGCCTAACGATGGATCGTGTAAGTCAATGTTTAAGATGGTAAAAGTGTCCTAATGGGTCTTATTTTGAAATACAAGCTATAATTACACGCACAATGACGCAGTTGGTAGAGCTGCCGCCTCTCAGCGAGCAGGTTGTCCTGGTTCACATCCCAGCTGGGGGCTGTTTGGGTGGAGTTTGCATGTTCTCTCCGTGCTTTTGTGGGTTTTCTCCAGGTACTCTTTCCTCCCACAGACCAAAAACATTCATGTTAGACTGATTGGTAAATCTAAATTGTCGTTAGGTGTGAGTGAGAGAGTGAATGTTTGTTTGTCTCATTTGTCTCTATGTGACCCTTGGACTTGCGACCTGTCCAGAGTGTCCCCTGACTCTCGCAAGGTGATGGCTGGACATGGGCACCAGTGAACCCCACAACCCGAAAAAGAAGAAGCGGGTGGCCTTAAAGAAGTTCTGGATAACACTCTGAATTTACAGCCACTGTGTCCAATAAGACAGCAATTTTACCTTTAACTTGATGCAAATAGGAATTTATTGGTGGTCAAGTCTTGGCTCCTGGGGCTTGGCTAAGCCAAGCCCAAAAGAGACAGGATGCCACCTCCTTGTGTGTCTATCACCTGCAAGGAGGACCGTCAAGGTTGGGTGCCATGTAAGCTAGGTGGCAGGTGAGGGAGGTTCCCTAGATAATTGATTCCTAGTAGCATGAACTAGATCTAGGGACATGAAATGCTATCTTCCTGGTGGGTAAGGAGCTGAAGTGTGAATGTGAGGTTGAGTGATATCATCTACATATAGTTTGGGTCACCTCTTTGCACAGCTTGACTTCTGGAACCCAACTATTCAAGAGAGGGTAGACTCTTTCCTACTCTGGAGTTGCCCAGGAAGTGAGGTGTTGCATGGGTGTGGAGTGTGCATGCGTGGGTGTGCTGTCCTGAACAACTACTGAAGCACCTGGCAGGTACAGTGTAACCAGAAGGACTGTGGCTTCTGTGGTAGCAGATGCAAAAACTTTTGAATGGGAGGAATTGGGGCCATGGAAAAGGACTTTCGGCTGGCCTTAAAGAAGTTCTGGCAAACCGTTTGGCAACAAAAAAAAGGACAGCAAGCTTTGTCCAAGGATGTGCTTGATTTGGGTGGGACAATGCTAACCCATTCTGGAGACATTAGCTGTGTTTCCATCCATTTTCATTTCGTATTTTGAGCTACCTCGCAAATATGTAAATACAAATTAATGCAGATCAGAAGTGTTTCCATCTACTGGCTTGAAGCGCTTCTTACAAGCCGCGCACAGCGTCATTACGTCAGACGTCAGCGTCATTACGTCAGACGTCAGCACTGCGCATGTCTACAGTAAACAGGAAGTAGCGGTTGAAAACAGAACCCGGCCACACATCTCGTCAAAATGGAGAGAATATTTCAGGTACGTGTTGCTATCGGGCGAGTTGTATTTATTCTGTCATGCCAACTAGTTTTAGCGATGTTACATGTTGTCCGGAGCGGAAACAGCTGAACGTCACGTGACGTGAATGTTCGCTACGTCAGAAATGAGTCGGAAAATGTGTTTCCATCTGTCGTTTAGCGCATCTCAAATCCCAAAAACCACCTCAAGCGAGCGTATAAACTTTTTAGCGTAATTCAGGAAGTAACCTCGCAATTTGCCGTTTCCATTAAGCTTTTCTGCTGCGCTATTTCAAATTGCGCAGCTAGAAACCTTGATGGAAACACGGCTATTGTTGAGTGGCAGAAGGAGCACTTTGAGGATCTCATTAATGCATCCAATATGTCTATATTTGAGGAGGCAGACTCCGGAGAAGACAAGTCTATTGCCATGGCAGAAATCACAGTGGTAGTCAAAAACCACGCTGGTTGCATGGCTCCATGTGTAGATGAGATTATTCCAACCCCAACCCTAAAATACTGAAAGGTCTGGATGTTGTAGGGCTGTCATTGCTGAATCATCTTTTCAATGTTGCATGTCATACTAGGACAACGCCTGTGAAGTGGAAGACTGGGGTGGTGGTTCCCATTAAAAAGAATTAGTACTGTAGGGCATCCATCCATCCATCATCTTGTGCTTGTTCCAAAGTCGGGTCGCAGGGGCAGCAGCTTGAGCAGGGAGGCCCAGACATCTCTTTCGACAGCCACCTCTTCTAGCTCTTCTGGGGGAACCCCAAGTCGTTCCCAGGCCAACCAAGAGACATAGTCTCTCTAGCATGTCCTGGGTCTTCTCTGGGGTCTCCTCCTAGTCCCAGTACTGTAGAGCATGTTCCAACTATTGTGTGAGATCACACTTCTCAGCCTCCATGAGAAAGTTACTCCAGGGTGTTGGAAGAAGGCTTCAATTAATTGAGGAACCTCTGATTCAGGTAGTTTTCATCCTGGTCATGAAACAGTGGAACAGATATTCATCCGTGAAGAATCTCTAAGGGGATTCATGGAAGTTTGACTCTTCAGTCTACATGTTTTGTGGACCTGGTGAAGTTATTATGCATGTTGTTCCCAAGGAATTCTGTGGGGAATGCTGAAAAAGTATGGGGTGCCAAGGTTGTTTGAGTGCTATTTGGACATCGTAAACCCAAAGCAGGTACAAAGCAGCACAAAGTTGAGCTTGTTCTTGGCACAGGTTAGACTTGGCCAGGGCTGTCCCACATCTCTGATCCTATTAGTGGTGTTGGTGGACAGAATCTAAAAGGTACAGTCATGGAGGGGAGGGTGTCTGAACCTTGGGGTCTCATACTTGTATTTGCTTTATATGGATGATGTGGTTATGTTGGCATCTTCGAGCCATGACCTTCAGCGTGCACCGGGGCATGTTGGGGGGTCGTCTTTGCCCCATGAGATGTTTAAGTATCTGTGAATCTTCTTTACAAGTGATGGTAGGATGAACCAGGAGAATGACTGATGGATTGGGACTTTATCTGCATGAGGACACTGCTTCAGTATGTCATGGGGAAGAAAGAGTTGAATTGAAAAGCAAAGCTCTCAATTTTCTGGTTTGTCTATATTCCAACCCTGACCTATAGTCATGAGTTGTGCATAGAGCATGACTGACAGAACGAAATCCTGGATACAAGTGACTGAAATAAGCTTCCTTTGTTGAGTGGCTGGGCTCTTCCTTAGAAACAAGGTGAGGAGCTCCCTCATCTGAGAGAGCTTGGAGTAGAGCTGCTGCTCCTCTGTATCGAGGTGGTTCAGGTACCTGATTATGATGCCTACCTTTGGAGGTTTTCAGAGCACCTCCCACTGGGAAGAGGCCCAGGGGCAGACACAGAACGTGCTGTGGGATTAGTGTATTCTCGCCATCCTGGAAAAACCTTTGGGTCCCCCAAAAGGAGTTGGAGCATGTCGCTTGTGTGAATGATGTCTGGGTTTCTCACTTAAACCTGCTGCCTGCATGACCTGACTACAAAGAAGCGGTAGAAGATAGAGATGGAAGACTAATAAAAAATAATAAAAAGATGGAAGCATGTGAAGGAGGGAAATGATGGCAATATTAAATGGCAATCCAATGAGATAGCTCCTCTGCACATTTTTCAGGCGCTCCTAACAGATGACTCTCAAAATAACTTGCATCATTGTGTGTTACTGCAGACTGGTGGCCTCACGCATGAAAGACTGAGAAAGAAAAATCGTTACTCACTCGGACCACTCAGAGACGTAGCAGAACATGAGGCGGCGAGCGTGATAAGGCAGCCAGCAGACCACAAAGGCTATGACCACCACTCCTGAACACGAGAGAGAGAAAGGGAAAAACATCAGAAACCAACAATACCATTAGCAGTGCATACATAACATGTTCAGATGGTCACAGAAATCTTTTTTATGATGTTTGAACAAATGCTTGAAGCTAAATGGAGATAATAATGAGGCTGTCAAACATGTGATTAAAAAGATAAAGAAGTCATCCTGTCGCGACACGCTGAACCCAGTGACATCGCACAAAGGACCCGAGCAATTCAAAAATGAATACAACTTGTAATTTGTATTCAATTGTGTGTGAAATCAAAAGCCACACAGAAAAATAAACGGCAGATGTAAATCATGGAGCTATTTCTACTGCAGAACTGCAAAGGGAGAACAAAACAAAATTGCTTTGACACAGATGGAAATAAGTCATTTTAAATTAATCTTTCTGCAACCACTGTACGGAATCATTTTATTATGTGATCTCTCAACATATCAGTGTTTTGCACATTTACAGTACTCAGAGTTACTGTTTTCTTTCACTATTGTGCCCTACATAGTGGGACTTCTTGCAATGCTGTGTGAAATTTTATTGTTCCATAACATTTCATTCACATTATAATTCCCTGAAAACAAATTAGCATATTGTAATGCTGTGTGGCTTGTTTATTTACACACATACTGCAACATTAAAATCACTTAATACAGAAAATGTTGAAAATTCATCATTCTAGTCCATTAAGGTTCTTATGTTGTTACAGTCGCATCCTGTGGTTGTGTATAATAAATTTGACTATACATCAAAGTGTAACAACAATTAGATGAATAAATGTTTTATCAGTGTAATGAAGACAAATGATATTGTCTATCACCTCACATACATTTTATCTTATGCCAACATGTATAAACTGAACCCACCTTGTGGAGAAAAAAAAAGTAAACCAAAGCTCACTTGGAGCTAAATCCTGAATAATGTTGTCTCAAACAGACCTTGACACGCTGATAAGATGAAACTGTTCCAGAGAACTGAGGGTCAAACTGTAGTTCGTCATTTTTAAGCTGAGACTGGTGGTTCTGTCAAAGCACTTTCATCCAAAGTCCATTTCCCAACATTAAATTACATTTTTCCAAAGCAACATCCAATCTGAATGTTCCCAAAAGAATACACACTCACACCGACACACACACACAAATCACCTGTTGACTGAATCAGTTGTTCATTCAAGGCTTGAATCAACTCCCAGCTGAGATTCCATAAATTTAGCTAACTGTAACTGCATGCATGATTTTAGTGCTTGTGGGGCTCCACACATCTGAGAGGCTTTGAAACGAGCATCTTTGGTGTTTCACTGAAACAAGAGGGGGAAAATGATGCAACGCTAACAGGGTGCATTAATAAAAAAAATAAAAAAGACAATTAATACTTGTTTGTGTTCATTAGTTTGATGTGTGAACATCTGCTGGTGCTTCCAGCTGCTGCAGCATCAAAACACGGACGGAAAAGAAACAAAATGCGTCAAACACGAAGAAAACAACTGTTCTGCGTATGTTTGTTGTTTCTGTTTTTGATGCTTAATTACATGCAAACTAAAAAACAGAAAAAAAAATGAAGGTGTCTTGTGATTTGAAGTATTAATGTCTGAAATACTCTGGGTGCAAAACTACATTGAGCTGTATAAAAACATGCGACTTCTGAAAACCTGAATCTGTAAATCAAAAACTTTCACATGTTTTGCATGGGTTTGATTTTATATTTTTATACATTTTGTGTCTGGCCTGTGTTTATTAAATGTATGATTTTATTGTACAGCACTTTGGTCAAACGTGTTTTAAGGGGTTTATACATGTATATTTTTTAAAAAGTGATACTGTGTATTTAACACTTTCTGTATTTAAGTTGGTCAACTGTAATGTAAGTTTGACTAAATACCTTCACATTCATCCATTTCTTTTCTCATTTCTCATGGAGGCAACAGGGAGGGAAACCCAGTTGTTCCACTCCACGACACACTCCAGTTCCCAGTGGGATCCCAAGATGTTACCAGGACCTATAACTATCAGGGAATTTTTGGTATCACTAACTAATGTCAAATTAATGTTGAACCATGTGTGTGAGTCCAGAGAGTTCTTTTCTCTCTCGGAGCGGAGCAGATTTGATCCTGCATGTACAGCTGGGAGACCGAGGTCGTCGTGGACTGTCTGTGAGCTGTGATAACTGGTAAGCGTGCATTATATGAAAACAGTGCTCGCGCACTGTCCGGTGAAGCCTCTTGTGACTGGGCTCCATTCAGTGTAGAACTTCTGTGCATCTGTGTAAGCCTGAGACTGAAAGTCTGTCCTGGCGAGTAAAAAAAACAGTTAAATATCCTCTCATGATCTCTCGAGTGTGGCTTTTTGAGTGATTAAGATGAATAGAATATATTTTTTATAAAAATTATCCCTCCAGCAAGTTGTGAGTTTTCACCTTACTAGCTGGATGTAACCATAAAACGTCTTTAAAGGGAAGCACCCAGAACTAAATGAGCGGACTCTACTCCTGTTGGATGTTGTAGCTCCACACTTTATTTTTAACGATAAGTTTGGCCATGCAACAGAAAAAGCTCATATTTCAACCCTGAGCTGTAATAGAAAACTACAAGGTCTATAAATACTTGTTTGTCTAGACCAGGGGTCTGTAACCTGCGGCTCTGGAGCCACATGCGGCTCTTTGGTCCCTCTGTAGTGGCTCTTTCAAGCTTCGACCAAAACAAACACAAAATTGAATTTTATTGGTTGTTATACAAACATGAATAATTTTAGCTGTTTTCCTGTCATTTCGCAGATACTCACTTTAACTTTTTGCTTTATTTCTATACTTAATTATTTTTTCCACCAAAAATAAAATAAAAAATACAAAGGTCTGCATAGTTCATAGTTGTTTTTTTTTAACAAAAACAAAAATTCCCCCTCTTTTACAATACAGTAATCTGGGGCCTCATGTACAAAGACTTGCGTGGACTTCTTACTGAAAAGTGACGTACGGTCAAATCCAGAAAACGGCGTACGCACAAAAAAATCCAGATGTATCAAACTGTGCGTACGCCGGAATCCACGCACATTGCTTTTGTACATCACAATCAACGTGGAATTGAGCGCACATGAGAGAGTGGCCGACTCCGCCTTTGACACGCCTCCATATAAATATGCAAATTCATTTAAATATGCCTTGCACCAGAGGAATGTCGTCTTGTCCCATCATGCATCACGTTTTTCAACTGCTAAAACAGCTAAAAATAACCAAAAAACAAGAATTGAAGCTGTGCAAGACTATTCAGTCTTTCTGTTTTTTATATCTTTTGCAGGTTATTTTTTTTTTTTTTTTTTGAAAATTTATTCATTTCATTTAAAAACATGACAATTATACATACAATACAATAACAAAAAGTAAATTAAATAAAATGAAAGGTGGCAGAAGAAGAACTAGTCTTATGAAAACTGCCCCTTTTTACTCAATTCTAATGTAAATCAAATTATATATATAAAATTTTATTTCAAAAAGAAAATAACAATCTAGCTAAATTAAAAACATAAAAACTCAAACATCTTAATCAAATCAGACAACTTAAGTAGATATATGTATTAACGATTTCCATATTCTTCCAAGAAACTCGTCTTTATCAGTCTCTTAAATGTACACAGTGAACAGTATCTTCCAAACCATTCCACAATCCTATTCCCTGAATTATTGTGGATCGTTCCTTCAAACTAGTACTAAAATAAGGCTTCACAAACATCTCAATTCCTTTAAGAAAATATACACTCTCTCTTTTAACAAAATGTGTTTGAATATTGTCAGGCAACATGCCTTTATGTGCCTTATACATAAGCAACAAAATGTTATAATTAACCAAATCATAGAATAGTTATATTCTAATTGCGTCCATGTGGATGTAATAATTGTTAATCATGTGTGTTTGGTGTGAACAATAATGATTTTCACATCATGAACAGTTTCTCAGAATTAGGGCTGCAACTAACGATTATTTCAATAATCGATTAATCGGCCGATTATTTTTTCGATTCATCGATGAATCGGCAAAAAAAAAAAAAAAAGGAAACAAGTTTTAATTATCACCTCTTTATTCCAAAATTTGACTGACATATCAAATCGCACAAAAAACAGGTTGCTACTTGACTATTCTGTTAGTAAAATATTGAATAATTAAAAAATAAAGTTAGTCAGCTTCAATAAAAAATAAATGTACACAAACATATATACAAATGTATTATTTATACCTGCACAAAATGTAGCTACTTTGTAAAATGTGTTTTTGAGGGACAAGTGTAACCTGGATTAAAGGTGTGGATTGTTTTAACCTGGATGGGGCAGCTGTGGCTGAGTTGTTAGAGCAGTCGTCCTCCAATGCAAGAGTTGGGGCTTGGAATCCACCAGCAGTCACATGCCTAAGTGTCCATGGGCAAGACACTGAACCCCATGTTTGTGCCCCATTGGTGTATGAATGTGAGCTAAAGCTCTGATTAGTCTCTTTAGAATGATTTGTTCTTTGTAATCTAGTAGAGTGCTGTATGAATGGGTAAATGAGGACATGTAGTGCTTTACACTACTACAGTATAAACAATGTAAAGCACTTTGAGTATCAATTAGATAGAAAGGTGCTATATAAGTACAGTACAGTCCATTTACCNGTGTGAACAATAATGATTTTCACATCATGAACAGTTTCTCAGAATCACCTCTAGGTGTCGCCAATGGAACCAAAACCACAGAAACGTGCGTACGCCAGCCCTGGAGCTGGCGTGGAGCTGCGCACATTTCCACGTTCAGTTCTGTTTTGATACATACGGAGTTTTGCGTGGAAAATGGCGTACGCAAGGTTTTTGTGCGTACGCACCGTTGATACATGAGGCCCCTGGTCTTTTCATTTGTCTTAAATTGTAAAAATGTCAATAAATGTTAAGAATTATTAGATATTTTTAGCTTTAAAATGTCACCCCTACTGGCCACAAAAGTCTTCTCCAAACAACTTAAAGTGGCCCATGGGCCACCAGTTGATAACCACAGTTGTAGCATGTTGTTGTGGCTCTGAACACTTTTAATTTAGTGAACAAAGACGTACAATGGCTCTTTTGATCGTAAAGGTTGCAGACCCCTGGTCTAGACACAAAGCCCCCTCTCATCTTCAGATGAGTGAAGAATGAGTAGGAGGCCTCAGTTCAGAAGTACCAGTGACTTGAGAGCTTTGCCTTTCAGTTCAGTTCCTTCTTTACCACTACAGACCAGAGCAACGCCCTCATTACTGCAGACGAGGCCACAATATGTCAGAACAATGCAAGACTCGACACTTGAACTCCTCCACTGGAGGCGAAGACTCTCTCACAACCTTGAGGGAGAATTCTGCCGTTTCCAGGTCGAGAACCACAATCTCAAAGTGCGAAGAGCCGACTCATCCCAGCGGCTGAACATGCGGAAGGTCATGGATTGAAAGTGTCATACCAGAAACTATTTTGGGTTCAAGATTCAGTCAGACATTAAAGTGTGGGTGACATCATCTTTTAACTTTGCATATAGTGACACAACATAAATATCTTGTATCATTCAACTATGTTCGTTTTAGCAAACAAAATGATATATTAATGAAAATTCCTTCCAAAGTGAGTTTAAAATTAAAAACCGCGTTTCTTCACGGGACATCCGACTACACGCGAATGCAACATCTGTGACGTAGGAAGAAGAACCTCAGTTCGCGGCTGCAATGATAACGCATATTCATTCTCTGCCTGACCTCCTATTATTTTTTGTATAACTTGAAAAATGCTGTTACGTTGTGTCACATTTGGGTGTTCTAATATCATCAATGAACAAGTGAGCCTTTTCACTTTCCCAAAAGATGATATTTCGTCAAGTATGGAATAAATAAAGCTGCCCCCCCCTCTCTGAGCTCCCTCGCTTCCTGAAAAGGTAAGACTCAAATAAATACGGGTGCAGACCTAAATTAGAACCTGCTGTTTCAAAGTCAAAGTCAAAGTCAACTTTATTGTCAGATCTGCAATATGTACAGTGCAGGACATACACAGGACCGAAATTGCGTTTCTCTCAGTCCCTCGGTGCAACAGTAAACATCTAAACATTGAAACACTGAAACATATAATAATAGACATAAGCATAAAAATAGTAAAACTAACACTGTCCTGAGTTTTTTTTTTTTGCATAGTGGTATAAAAAAAGAGTATAAAAAGTATAACTAAAATAAACTAAAGGTTTCTAGCATTGACATTTGCAAAGTGGCAAAGCAGCGTATGAGTCAATGTACACAGTATATGTATGAGGTAGTAGTTGATGTTGTTGTAGAGGCAAAAAGTGGCATATGCAGTAAGGCACATTGGGCATCCCTAAATAAGACCGTTCAGAGCACACTGTATATGTACCAGCAGTGGTGTAGATATTAGAGTAGTGTAAATAAATGTAAACAGTAGTAATTACATGTAAGCAGTAGTAATAAAAGTAAACAGTATTAATAAATGTAAACAGAGAATGTAAACAGTATTATGATTATAGGCAGTGATGTAATACAGACATTAGTGCAAGTATGAGAAGTAGTGCAAACTGTATGAGCACATGACCGAGAGTTTAGTGAAAACCCGTTTGGTGACACAGAGTCTAGTGTTAAAAACTTTGTGTTGAGTGATAATATGTGAGAAAGTTTTAGTGTTAAGGCAGTTCAAATGGGAGGGGAGGCAGAGCAGGCAGAGTGTTTAGCATTCTGACTGCCTGATGAACAGAGCTGTCTCTCAGTCTGCTGGTTCGAGCCTGGAGACTCCTCAGTCTCCTCCCTGATGGCAGCAGTCTGAAGCAGCTGTGTAGTGGGTGTGTGGGATCACCTGCCATGCAGTGGGCTTTCCGAGTGAGGCGTTTGCTGTGTAAGTCCTGCAGTGAGGGCAAGGAGGTGCCCACGATCTTCTCAGCTGCTCTCACAATGCGCTGGAGGCTCTTGCGGCAGGATGCAGTACATGCACCAAACCACACAGTGATGCAGCTGGTCAGGACACTTTCTATGGCACCTCTGTAGAAGGTGCTCATGATGGGGGTTGAAGCTCCAGCCCTTTTCAGCTTGCGGAGAAAGTAGAGACGCTGGTGAGCCTTCTTTGCCAGTGCTGCAGTGTTCCTGCTCCAGGACAGGTCCTTTGAGACGTGCACTCCCAGGAACTTGGTGCTGTCACTCTCTCCACTGCGGTGCTGTTGATGGTCAGAGGAGGATGTTGGGCATCCCTCTTCCTGAAGTCCACAACAATCTCCTTTGTCTTCTCCACGTTGAGAGTGAGATTGTTGTGTCCGCACCACAAGGCCAGGCGGCTCACCTCGTTCCTGTAGTCCGTCTCATCGTTGTTGCTGATGAGACCTACCACTGTTGTGTCATCCGCAAACTTGATGAAGTGGTTGGAGCTGTACGATGGTGTGCAGTCATGTGTTAGCAGGGTGAATAGAAGGGGGCTCAGCACACATCCTTGTGTTTCTTGTTCATCTAACTTTCTGCTTCCCAAACTGAAGACAAATCGCTCAAATCTTAACTTAGATTGATAAATTTGTTGATTTATTGTCCGCCATGAATATATATAAGGGGCGTTCTAAAGACGTTCTTCTTCCTACGTCACAGATGTTACATTCGCGTGTAGTCGGATGTCCGGTGAAGAAACACAATTTTTAATTTTAAACTCACTTTGAAAGGGATTTTCATTAATTTATCATTTTGTTTGCTAAAACGAACATATTGAATGATACAATATATTTATGTTGTGTCACTATATGCAAAGATAAAAGATGATGTCACAGACACTTTAAGCTATTTATCTCCACTGGCTAAAACCTAAAGACAGAAGCTTAAATAAATGGATGCTTTTCCTCCAACAGCCTCAAAGCACCTCGAGAAAGGCTTTTGTCTGACAACATGATGACCAGTGAGACTCAGTTTGAAGGCTCACACTTACAATTACAACCAGTTTGTTTTCTTTGTCATGTTCAAGACACCAAAGGTGCAGACAACAGGGTCCCGGTGCTCCACATGTTTCCGGCAAGATGTTCTGCACATGGCAGAGTCACAACTCAGGTAACAATGTGGTGTTTATACGTCAGCACATCTTCCATCCATTCATCCGTTATCTTTACCAGCTTCTTCCTTTTTTGGGTCATGAGGGTCACTGGTGACCATGTCCAGCCATCACTGTGCAAGAAGCGAGGTACACCCTGATCTCCAGTCCATCACAGGGACACAGAGACAACCATTAACACCTAACACTTTAGAGTTACAAACATCTAGGGGTGGGCCATATCGTCTCGTTTACGATAATACCGGTGGATTTTTTGACACCGGTGAAAAAAATTATATCGCGGCATCCTATGATGACGTCATTTGACTGCGTCTAACTTTGCGATAACGGTGGTTTTGTGGAGGAACGCGGACCGCGTGAAGCCGTGAAGCAGCAGACAGCAGCCGGTGTTCCGTGGAGACTGCCTTCATGTGGAGATGCCCTACATTTTGTTAATACGCATGCGCGCGCACACCGAACCCGAGGAGGAGGAACGAGCTAACATTAGCCTCATAGTTGCACCCTCGTAGCTTCACCGGGCAGCCGGCTTTGAGCGATCAGAGGTCCCTGGAGCTCGCCTCGATGTCGGACTGGAAGCCGAAGACATCGGGGGACAACGAGCTAACTTGGAATAATAAAGCCGACAACCTTTTAGGAGGTGCAGCTAAACCGGACTGCCCGAGCTGCGGACTCGGTGGGGCTAAAATGCTAACAAATGCAGCTGAAGGCGGCGCGCACAGACTGCGGCGTCGGTAAGTTATTAAAACTTTTTCTGTCTCCAACTGTATGAAGTTAGGATACTAACAGTCCTTCCTGTAAAGGGTTTAAACTGCGTGGTGCTACAGAAAGCTGCGAAGCTCAGACGTAACGCAGCGGTGCTAACAGCTGGAGCTAACAGGCAAACTGATGACAGAAGCTGCCGGTCAAAGTAAGAAATTATTTTTTTTATTTACTGTATGCTCTTTTAAAATGTGCTAAAGTGTTAGAATAGTCATTACCGCACACGTACGTGTCAGTGGCGGCTGGTGCGGTATATATATTTTTGCTTGTTAAATATGAATATATTTTTTTGTATTCTGGTGACTGTTTATGAAAAGTCATTACACATTTGTTTGGTTGATTCAATAAAAGGAGAAAATGTGAAATATCGTCTGATATCGTTATCGGGGTATTTCAAAAAATATATCGTGATATCATTTTTTGGGCATATCGCCCACCCCTACAAACATCCATCCATTATCTTTTACCCGCTTCTTCCATTTTGGGTCACGAAGGTCGCCGGTGCCCATGTCCGGCAATCACTGTGCGAGGGGCGGGGTAAGTCCATCACACGGCTACATATAGAGACAAACGAGACAAACATTCACTCTCTCACTCACACCTAGGGACAATTTAGAGTTACAATCAGTCTAACATTAATGTTTTTGGTCTGTGGGAGGAAACCGGAGTACCCGGAGAAAACCCACACATGCACAGAGAGCACATGCAAACTTCACCCTGAAGGGTACCCCGGCCAGGATTCAATCCAGAGACGTTCTCACTGAGAGGCACCAGCGCTCAGCTCTGATCCAGGCCCATAAAATATAATAAACAACAACCAAATATTTTAAAAAGTACACGTTAGAAAAAGAGTCATAGTCAAACCCATTGCCTGAATGTTTTGCATGTTTTCATATATAAATGGTTAAAACAGCCCAAAGTATGCAGAAGTATCAGACTGAAGAAAAAAAACACAAGTGAATGCTGCTGCATCATCATCATCATCATCATCATCATCATCATCATCATCATCATCCCCTGATGCATGCTCAATAATGCAGGTAGAAAAATCTAAAAAAGTTAAGTCTGGTCCTCTGGATATTCAAAAAATTGAATGTCCTGAGGACCAGACTTAACTTTTTTAGTCATCATCATCATCATCATCATCATCATCATCATCATCATCATCATCATCATAGTCTGCCTGTCCATCATTTTAGCCACATGCAGCTCAGGTTTGTGACTTGCTAGAATTGGTGCATAGATTCTAAAACGTCAGATTTTTATTGGCTTATTTTGATGTTGAAAAAACACGGAGTCGCTCGTTCAGACTCGAGCTCATGTGATTCCAGACGGCCAGAACGAAACGTCCATTAAAAGAAGTTTTACTCTCTGTGCACAGCTGAAGTTCCTAAACCTAGAATGTTAACAAGAGACGTAAATGATTAATGCTTGAATATGGAAATCAGACATGTCCATTTAAAATTAAGGCCTGTTCAGACTCTTCCTGAAGAGCCAGTATAAATGATGTCATCTTCATAGTTTTTAATTTATTAAAGAAGAAAACAAAAAAAACTGACGAGGTGGTAAAAAAAACACAGGAAACATCTCAAAACTGCTTGAAAGTATAACGCACGAACAAGGAAGTGACAGAGGACGAGTTTTTTTTTTAATTTTTATTTATTTTATTTTTTTATTTTTTTTTTTTATTTANCGAGTTTTTTTTTTAATTTTTTTTATTTTTTTTATTTTTTTATTTTTTATTTATTTATAGAAAAAACAAGTACAAAAAAAACTTACAATGTCAAACAAGGCTCGAGACTTAAGGCATGCATAGCACAAAAGAGAATAAAGGCACATAAACAAAAACAAAAATGTGTCTTGGGCAGCTTACAACAGAAATTCGTTACAGATTGTTTTAGTTTTTAAAGCTTTGGCATTAGTACAGTACTTTAAAGTAGCTAAGTAAGAGGAAATATAATTAGAAAACACTATAAATCTAGGTTTTAGCAAGGAGAATTTACAACTGTGGATGTAAAATTTGGCTAAGAGTAGTATTAAATTTACAACAAAAACTTTCTCACTTGAAATATTTGGACAAAAGAAACCAAACAGTATAATTTTAGCGTCAAATGGTAGGTCAATTTCTAACTTTCTATTTACATACATGAAAATGTCTTTCCAGAACAGCTGAGTATGAGAACAGTCCCAGAAGAGATGGATGATAGTCTCCTCAGAGCTGTGGCAGAGTGAACACATTGGGTCTACGTTTGGACGGTACTTGACAGAGGACGAGTTAAAGCAACGGCAATGATTGACAACGACACACACCTGGGCAAGACAATGAGGAACAGGTGAGAGTGGGCAGGGCAGCAGCAGAAACTGAAACACAAGTTATAGATGGCCTCCCTTCTCACCTTATCAGTCAGAGTCAGAGAGTCTTTATTGTCATTTGCACCGCATGTGGTACATGTGATGAAAACGAGATTATGTACACGGGGGCCCAGTTACATCCGACAACAAATGAAAGAGAAAAACAGTAATAACATCTAGGATTATCTAAGAGAAACATCAGCTAGTAATACACTAAGCCATTATAGCCATCCTCTCACACCGATATTAATATATATATATATTTTTTTAATTTAAAATTTTTTTAAAGAGAGAAAGGAAAGATAGAAAGTAAGACAACAAAACACAACAATTATCCACAGAAAGAGCACAAGGCAAACACACCCAAACTCCGTCCGCAATCCTGCAAAGCACATGACAGAGCACAGCAACAAAATACACATGCATAAAGACTAATAATATTCATGACCTTGCAGTAGATTTCCATAAATAAACATACCCATACCTACAAATATATATACATATACTTTCATATCACATAGATCTGAAATTTAAAATGCAACTTGAAGAGAGAGAAAAGAGTTTTCTTGTTGGATTTTTATGTTTTTATTTGTGTTCTATTGTATTTGTGCAAAACATGTGTTTCATTGATATAATTTGAAGAAAAAAAGTCATAAATAAATAAACCCGTGTGATAAATAAGAGCTCTGCTGTTCATTCAGTGACCTCCGTTCCTCAGTAGATGCATGAAACTGTGTTTTCTGACGTGTTTCAACAAGAAACAGTTCTGTGTCCCTGACAAAGAGCTGCTGAAGATGTTTAATGAAATAATACAAATTACACATTCCAGCAGCAGTAGCTTTTATTTCAACACAGACTCATTAATTAGGTTAAAGAGGATATTTAACCTGATTAATGACACTTTTCACTTCGCCGCCACCACAGGAAGTAACTCTGTACATGTGGGGAACATGGGCCCACCCAGTAGAAGTGAACAACGGTGTTCCTATCACTTTTTAAACATAATATCTATAATAGGTGATGGGGGGAAGTGGGTTGTGTTTGCAAATGGAAGTCTAAACCTTGTGCATATAAGAATGCAACATGGGACCCATGAACTCGATGAAGTTGAAAACTGGAATTGCTCCACTCCAGGTGGCTGCATGTTGAAGCAGCTGTTACGTTCACCATGACTTATTGCTTTTGAAAACTTTAATTAATATTTTTTCTGATTGTAAATCACTTTATTCAGATGATTGTTTCCTCTGGTATCTGATGCTGTGCAGCTGGAAGGATTTTTACTGAAACCTTTTAACTTTTGGGAATTTGTTATGATGCGTAACTAGGGGTGCAGGAAAAAAAAAATCGATTTTTTAAAAGAATCTAGATTCTTAGTCCTGGCGATTCAGAATCGATTCTAAAAGCCCCAAAATCGATTTTAAAAAAATATTTTTTTAAATTATTTTTTAAAATTATTATTAATAATGTTTTTTTTACATTAAAACCCAAAAGATAAAGAAAATGAAACCATATCTCATAGTATATGAAAGAATACATAAAATGAAAGGTGGCAGAAAGAAGAAGAAATCTGACCCGAACCAGTGACCTCCAGGACCCGATAAGGATAAAGCGGGTAAAGATGATGGATAGATGGCTTTTGTTGAAAAGATTTACCAAACAAATCTTTTAAACAAAATCCATCCATACACATTTGAAACATGGATGAATGCAATATGATTTTGAAGTCTATTTTATTTTGAGTTAAATGTTTATGCAATACAGTAGGCTGAAATCTTTGTTTACGTTTGTATTTTGAATTATTTGTGATGGACTGGAGACATGTCCAGGGTGTCCCCTGCCTCTCGCACAGTGACTGCTGGATATAGGCACCAGTGACCTCCGGGACCCGATTAAAGCTGCTGCATTCTATTCATATACCCATCTGCTCACAATTCAGGCTGCTGTATTTATACTGTATTATTTGACATTATTAATGTTTGCTACAAGCATACATTATTGTTTTAAATAAATGTTTTATTTGTTTACATTATTGTTTAATCTTTTCATGATTTCAATTGAAAATCGTTTCAGAATCGAAAATCGATTCTGAATCGAAAATCGATCCTGGAATGAAAATCGTTTTAGAATCGAAAATCTATTTTTAATTGAATCGGTGCATCAAAAATCGGAATCGAATAGATTCTCCAGACACAGAGAGATTCGCACCCCTATGCGTAACCATGGCAACAAGGTGTTTTTTTTTAACAACCAGGAGCAGCTGATTAACGTCTCATAAGCTCAAATACTGCATCTACAGCCCCGAATCCCAGATGAGTTGAAAAGGAGGCGCTGTGGATGAATTCCCGTCAACCTGTCGGCGGTGCTTGAGTAGGAGCTGGTGAGAAACTCTGCTCATACGGGAAGACCGGGATCATCCGCTGGCACCTTCGGCTGTCTGTCTGTGGTGACGAGGAGCTTGGCAGACTGCTGAGAGGAGTGATCATCGCTCAGGGGGGGATTCTGCCCGGCACTGAGGCAAACCTGCTGCCCAGGAGGACCGAGAGGACTGCCGGATCTGATGGCAAGCTGGATCTGGGCGGAGGGATTGGTATCAGATTCTTCGGATTTGCTGCAAGAGATCCTTCCTGCCCACAGCTACAGGCATCGAACAACTCTTGAATGAAACCAGGATGATGAGCTGTGACAATACTGAATTCCCTTTGGGATCAATAAAACATTTTTGAATTTAATTTGAATTGAATGGCTAATTAACCCCCCAAATATGCTCTTTTTATGTTTCTCATTTAAATAGTCTGTCCGTTAACACAGCTAACGTCAGTCTTGACTGTGTTTTTTGTTGCTAAATAAACATGGCTGCTGCTTGTTGCTTCACTGTTTAAATGGTTTCACTCTTTCCGCCCTGAAGCATCTCAGTGACAGGATGTGGGTCCTGACCCGGTCCTGGGACCAAACCACAGACCTAATAAGACTAATTTTCTTATTTACATGTAATAAAGTCTTAAAAATAATTCAACTTATACATTGTGCTTATTTATAGCTAACGTGGTCAACACAGAGCAGAACATAATAAAAGGTGAGTGGGAGCTGTCTGTAAAAATAAAAACGAAGGAAGTCCATTAAACAAATTATACCTCAATTTAATTAAAACAAGCTATAAACAAATAAAAGGATGTATAAGTTAGTAAAGAACAACACAGTCTATGAATTAAAAAATAATCATTTGGATCCTGACTAAAAATGAGAAAAGGAAATATACTAACAAAACCAAAGAGAAACAAAACACGTTTAATGAAATGCAGGAAATATAAAGCAGGTGGTGGGAGAGCTTCCAAAACATCAACCTTTCCTGCTGCAGGGAGGTTGGCTGCAAAGACTGGAAGCATCATAAATGACATAGAGTTTTGTTCTCATTTGACAAAACTGCTAATAAAAGACTTGAACAGGAGGCTCAAAAAATAAAACAAAAAGAACAATTGGACCATTAACACTTTCAAATCCATCTGGAGACAGAGTGCAAAACAGAGAAACAACTCTACTTTTTTTATTGTCTCACGTAGTGGAGCAGGGTTTTTTAAATATCCGCCATCTGTCCATCTGTAAATGTTGTTAGCATAATAACTTGAAAACAAGTGAGATACCAACTTCCATTTTGGTGTGGCTAAATCTAGGTGTAAGGAAGTTCCATATCCCAAACTGGTAGGGGTGCAGGAAAAAAAAAAAAAGTTTTTTTTTAAAAAAGAATCTAGATTCTTAGTCCTGGCGATTCAGAATCAATTCTAAAAGTCCCAAAATCGATTTTGCTGGACATGGACATCAGTGACCCCCGTGACTCTTAAAGGAAGAAGTGGGCAAAGATGATGGATGGATGAATTATTTGTTCCTAGATTTTCTTTTTCTTTTCTTGTTTTAGAGAAGTCCAGGCAACTAAGCTAATACTGGTCATTTAAGTTACAGAATTTATTGCATTCCTGTATTATTTGTTCCTCATTTTGGTATAAATATCAAATGATGCAAAAAATTTGATACAGTACAGAGCCTAAAATTATTGTTTTAAATAAATGTTCCATTTGTTTACATTGTTGATTAATATTCTCAGTTTAAAATTAATGTTTTAAATAAATGTTCCATTTGTTTACATTGTCGTTTAATATTCTCAGTTTAAAATTAATGTTTTAAATAAATGTTCTATTTGTTTACATTGTTGTTTATTCTTTTCAGCTTGTCAGTTACAAAACTGAAACTAAATTTATGACCATTTTAATAGAAAAATCGTTTCTGAATCAAAAATCATTTCTGAATCGAAAAAAAATCAATTTTGTATCGAATCGCGACACCAAAAATCGGAATCGAATCGATTCTCCAGAGACTGAGAGATTCGCACCCCTACAAACTGGGTTCTAGTTTTTAAATGGCTTTAAAGTATTTTTTTTTTTCAAATGATTGGGGTGATTGTGGCCAAGGCCACCATTGACCACCCCCTGACTCCAACATTGCACCTGGTGGTGCATGAAATTGACATGACGCCGTCTGTCAATCAGTCCAGCAGGCTTGTCAACAAGTGACCAGTCGACAATCTTAACTTGTTCTGAAGCAAAACGCCCCTTACCTGCAGGAGCTGCACCTCCTTTTCCTCAGATAACATTTGTGAGGGTTTTGCATTTTGAATGTTTTGCGGTTTCTGTGGGGTTTCATGAAAATTCATCAAATTAAGCTAAACATTGTCAGTGGAGAACATGCAATTAAGACACGTGACCCTGAGTGTTTAGTGGGTGGATTATAGTTTATTCCAGTTCTAAAACCTAAACCGAGCCTGGAAAAATGTAAAAGATGATAAAGCCCTGCGGTCAACCTCAGGATCAGCTGAATACAACAGTGATAAACAGGAAGTACCACATGCTCATCTGCGCGAAGGTAACTGCAGGTAAATCCTTCATGTTCTGCCGCCTAACGGTTACATTAAAAGTAGATGCTTAAAGCTAGCTGTGCTTTGTTTAGTGTGCTTTGTATGTAGATAAATGTTGCAACTTCTGGTTGCATAAGTTTAGTTTTTGTTTGCTATGATCAGTTAACACCAAATTGATTTTACACAAAGTGTTTAACAGGTTATGTAAAGTCAAATATTTACTCAGTACATGTTGAATTTCTCTGTAAATTCTTGGCCCGTGTTGCTCTACTGCAGTAACTATTTGAAGTTATTAGTATCTTTTTTTTTTTCCTGGCTTCTTTGTCTTAATGTTGGCTGAAAGGCAGAAATGACTCACTCAGGTAATGTTGTAAGCCTCCACCATTACAGCTGTCTTGTTTGATTGTTTGTCGGAGATTTGCTCACGTCAATCAGCCTTACTGTTCACGTCATGTCAATTGCTCCCTCCACTTGCCAGGATCCATCACTCTGATGCAAAAAACAAGAAACTACCTCTCGTCTTCTACACACAGTATAACTCCTAGACAAGGGACGTACTGCTAACGGGTTGCAAACATTTCACCCTGTGACAGCTGGGACTGGTTTCATCTAGGGATGGGGCCGATCCGATCCAGTATCGGTATCCGATACCAGCATAATTTAAGTATCGGATCCAACCTGCCGATATTTCCAATCCAGCTTCAAAGAGCACTTGTGTTCCATCACATTCTGTGACTGCTGTCTTAACATTGTGTGAGTTAAACCCAATGAAGACACTCTTGAGCCTTACAACAGGAAACTCACTAACTTTAACAGCACACAAGAGGCAGGTCTATACCACACACATGTCCTTCTCACTGATGGTGCAGCTGGAAAAAAAAAAAACGCTAAGCATGATGGGAAAGACAACACAGCCCACTCCCTTAACCACTAAAAGAGTGGATTTTGTTGTCTTTCCCATAATGCTTAGCGTTTTTTTAGTTTTCCAGCTTTAGGTGCAGATGGAAAACTAAAAAACATGAGCTGGGAACGGTCGGTGGACCCTAGCGGCCGAAAGTGGTACTGCTCCATTCTTTTCATCAGAATGAATGGAAACGGTCATATCTCAGCCAAAAATCGGTCTAAAAATATGGGGAAAAATCTCTAAATATGTCGCTTCACCCTATAAGTCACAGGACATGAACATTTGTAAAAACAACTGCGACTTATAGGCCGGAAAATATGGTAAGTAGATAATGCAAGGATATTTTTATCCAACACAGATTTTTATTTGTATTTTTTACAATACACTTCCTAACTAAGAACAGCTGCTCTTAGAGCTAACTAACAGCTGAAATTGAGTTGTTTGGTCTTCGTGCTCTATGAAATGTCAAACTGTTTTCAGATCTTGCTTCAGTGAATCTTCATTTTCAAGGTCTTTCTTTCCATCTTCTGATTTTAATGAGAGTTAAAACCTCTTATAGAATGATATTTGTTATTGTTATTGGATGCAGGTTTATAATTATGCTTCTGGAAACTTGCAGAGATACTTTGTATTTTATCGTTTTAGTTTTTCCATTGTCACAATGAGGGAGGTATAAACAGTAAAATGCCTGCCTAGAAGGGTGGTTTTAAACAAGTATTGTATGAGGCTCTTCCAGCAGGTGCTTTATTTTAGCATTAACATTATACACTAAACGTGCTCTTTTTATCAGGCAGAACAGAATAGCTTCCATCTGTTTTTTGCCACTTATCTTAGCTTCTACCTTGAAGGTAAATCCATCCATAATACAGAGAAAGCTCATTTCAGCTGCACCTAAAATCTCCTTCTTTCAGTCATGATCCATAGCTCACGGCTGCAGGTGAGGGTTGGGACATCGATGGATCAGTAAACTGAGAGCTTCTCATTTCACTACTCCTTTTTCGCTCTAATAAAAGGAGAATACAACTGTTTTTCCCTTTTATATATTTTGCAAAGTAACTTTTTACCGTGCACCACATGTGCAGGTGTTGCCTTGCAGAAACAAACTTCTCAGCTGAAGTTCTTCTGTGCAGCATTTACTTGTGTTTCCTGTGTCTGTGTCCAGTTTCAGAAGACACATTAGAAAATGTCACTTGTCTGTAGGAAGTGGTTATTTCCATGTTGGCGCTTCTCTGGTGACCTGACCAGTAATTACAGAGGAGTAAAATTAAAATTAACATAGCAATTTTCCATCCATCTAAATTAAACAAGTTCACCGTGTTATGTAGATGTTATGAAACTAATTTGAGAAAAAGAAAGACAGCGACATGACATGCTGCCAGATATTGACTGGGGACATGAGTCAATATTGCAGCTCTGAGCTTCTTTGCTAATGGTGTCATTAGGATATGCACAAGACGTCTTTTGGTGTGTGGGTGTTGTAACACGCCTGCTGCAGAGATCTATCAATATGCAGATCAGGAACTATGTTTATCCACTATTCACATTTTATCAGCACACAGGGTGCTAATGTAGTCAAGATGAAGGCTCATATCTGTGCACATTCAATTCGTTTTATCTAGTTCTTGCAGTCTCAAGTGATGTGTTGTCTCAGTTTTTGCTCTTCGTTCCCACCCTTCTCATGTAATCCACTCAGAGACTGAATGCACGAGATTATGAACAAAGCACACATTCAGTGCTGAGAAAAGAATATTTGATGCCCTTTCAAATTTATTCTGCATTATCATTTTTGACACATTTATGTTTCAAATCAAACAATTGTTAATAGACAAAGACAATATAAGTCAATGTAAAAAGCATTATGAAGAATATAAGCAGACAAATGAGAGTATAAAATGCCATCGGCTGATCATGCTAAAAGGTTTCAACAAAGTAGTGGCACAAATACGACATGGAGGAAACTTAATACAACCTCCAAGAAACCCGTTTAAAATATTCCTAACCACAACTGGTTGACGTGTTTGTGTTTTTCACTTACGGAGAACCAGAACTCCATGACGAAGCGACTGTGCACGGTTGGACTCTACTGTGATGTTCAGCACGGTGGGATTTCCTCTGGTGAGGCAAAGACGGTTGTCTTGCTCCGCCTCTCGAAACATCCGCAGCAGCTGATTGGCTATGACTCCGTTCAGCACAGAAATGGCCACCATGGGTACCACAAAGGACAGAAAGGCATTCACCTGTTAAAAGAACATAAATGTTGATTGGGTTCGACCAGATGATTACCACGAAATCAATAGCTATACAATACACTGCTAATATTGTTAATAACACCCTTATACACTCAGGTTATCTTTTGATTAACTCACTTAGTGAACACAAATATTCAAAATCTTTGTTCTCAACTTAAATCAACTCAGGTTCACCCAGAATTGAATAACTGTCTTGATTTTGGTTTTAAATCTCAGTTATGTACTGAAGTGCAAATAGAAAACACAAAATAAAAAACCAATGCAAACTGTGATTAAAACAGGTCTCTCCTGCAAATTAGTCCTCGAGGCTCAACGAGACTAACCTGTATAAATAAATATCCTGATGCATGCTCAATAATCCAGGTAGGAAAATCTAAAAAAGTGAAGTCTAGTCCTCTGGACATTCAACAAACATAACAAAACAAAACAAAAACAACAAAAAGTAGAAATAACTTTTTTTGTTTGTTTGTTTGTTTGAATGTCCAGAGGACAGATATACTTAATAATGTCTGCAATTGATGTATAAATAAAGGTTGAATGAAAAATGTAATCTTTGTAATACAGTAGTCCCTCAGTTATCGCGGGGGATCTGTACCCTGAAGACCTGCGATAAGTGAAAAAACCGCCAAGTAGGAATAGTAGTACAAGTAGTAAGTAGTACTGGTAGTTTATTTTATTTATATATATAAACACTTCCCACACTCTTGCAATGTTCTAAACAATGTTTCTAAACTCTAAATGTTCTAAAAGAGCACAGAATGTCATGATTTCAACTCCCTGCCTCCTCTGCTCTTTGATACCTGCAAGTGCTCTTGGCCACGCCCACTTCTCCACTCCGCGTGGAGAACAGCTGATCAGCTGCAGCAGAAAGTTTATCCTGCAGTGTGGGCTGCACCAATGTGCAGCAGGTGCTAAATAATTTAAAATAATTTATTTTAAATAAAGATTTCATGCCGATTGTGCGGCTCATCCATCAATCAGCCAACTGTGTGTCATGTCCACTCTTATTTTGAAAAAAAAACGTGATAGATTAGAGCGAGTCCTCAATAAACAAACTGTGGAGCAGTGAGGGACAACCGTGTGGTTATATTTTAACATCATTGCACACAGAGGTGCACTTAAAAAATGGTTAACCTGAAACTGTAGGGTTGTCAAAATAAAAGAAATGTTTAATGTGAGCACAAAAAAACAAGTTTTACAATAATTTGTCTCCATTTTAAGTTAGAAAAGACATTTTCTTACATAAAATCTTAGGAGAAATTATGAAATGATTTAGAGAATTGACTGGTCAAAAGCTGGTTCCTTTTCAAATGCTGATCTCATATCTCAAACTTCACCTGCACAGAAAAGAGGGTGGTCTTTGCACTGGTTGTCATGGCAACAGACGCCAGCAACACGTGACACACCTTTCATTAAAGCTGACATTACCTCCGTGAGCCACTGATGCCGCTTTGGAGTGCAAGCTCCTCATGAGGCCGTTCACGTCTGCGCTAAACTGACATCAACACAAACTGTTAACAGAAGGAATCAAAAACTGTCTAAAGTCTTTTTTTCATGGGATGATGCTGTAAGTGTTCGCTTTCAATTTTTACATGTTCAGTTTGTGACAAAACGTAAAGAAACAATTTTTATTTTTTTTACTAAGCTACACGATGGGGCTGCCACCTTGTAGTTAATATGTTTCCAGTTCTAATAATCAATTTGTTTTTGTGAACTTTGAATGGTTTTTTGAGTGTGTGCATGTTATAGATTTTCAGTGTCGTAGCACGGTCTAAAAACGTATGTTAGGTTAATGTGTATACTTAGTCCCCTTTAGAGTCATAGGATGGCAATCAACAAACTGTCACAGTCAGTGGCCCCCGCTGTCCCCTTTCATTCAGCCTCGTAATGCCTGTCACCCTTCTTCAGCTCTGCACCATGCCTCCTCAGCTCAGTCCACAATCAGCCCTCTTCACCTGTACACCTCCCCATGGTCTCTGCTATTGTTTTCAGCCCTGATTCCACTCTCCCGTTCACCTGCTCCTCTGACCCCTCATCTGCTCACTCCTTCTGCCCCTCATGCCATTGTTTGTTTGTCCCTACTGGTTTTGCTTATCACCCATCTGTCGTTGCTCACAGCCACTCTTGTCAGTCAACAGTTCACCACACCCCCCTCAGCACAGCAATCAGCATTCATTCCTTGCACCTGTTAAGCTCTGTATTTAAACTGCTGCTATCCACCTCCAAGCTTTCTGGTCATTACTCTGCTTGTTCTGTTTCTGTTCTGTTATCACAGACGACACAGTCCTCCTCTGTTCCTGTTTGTGCTCAAATCTGTACCCGTCCTGTTTGCCTGCCTGATCATAGTCTGTAAGTTTTTGCTGCCATGCCAGCCTTTTGTTTTGCTGTTTAAAATTAAATCATTTTTATTTTTAAATTAAGGAACTCCTGCCTCGTTCATCCTACCAGCTTATGGGTTCAAAACCTCAGGATCGTGACACAAATACTAAATAAAGGTCTGAAAGACCGCAACGGGAATCAAAATGGCCTTCACTCAAACCACTTCGGAAATGGTCCAGACCACTTTAATTGTCCCTCGTCGCGGAGCGAAGATGAGGATTGGAAAGAGCCCCTGTCCATCCTTCTGTCTGTCTTGTGAGCTGGATAAGCTGAAAAATATTTGAGGTGTTGACTTCTACCGTGGTGTGTGGCTGCATCCAGGCGTAAGAAAGATCAATATCAAAAATAGTGTTGCCACCTCAAAATTCAAGATGGGCACCACCCATACAAAAATTGCCCAATAACAATTCATCATGTGACTGCTGGTGGAATCGAACTGGTGGAATCAACTCTCACGTTGGAGGATGATTCCAACCACTCAGCCACAGCCGCTCCATATAAAATGACTGGCCACCCCAATCATTTGAGAAAACTATGCTTTCTACTTTTTATATTCCTTAAACGTACTTTCCTCAAATGATTGGGGTGGCCAGTGGGGTGACCAAATCAGAATCAGAATATCTTTATTGACATTGCACCAAGGTACAACAGGAAAATGTACGCACAGTCATCCTAAAGCTGGACTACGTGTACGAAGCTGCAGCTGGTTATCAGCGTGGCCATCTCTTCCTTATCAGAAAGATAATCTTAGATATGAAAAGGGAGAAGAACCAAGAGGATAGATAGTGGTATTACAAAAAAGATCTTTCACATCTTGTCTATTAGGACATGATATGAGACATAAAAAACTCTACCAGCAAGCACAGTTAAGACAAATTACATATACATTTGAGGTCCAGGCAGTGAGATTAGTCCATAAGCCTTGTTCAGATCAGCCACAGTTCTGTTGATGTTTCCAGCCAGCATTTCTGATAAGCGCTCACAGAAAGTTCTCCGGGGAGGGTGTGTGTGTGTGTGCAATAGATCCAGTCGTTGTCCTCAGTTACTCATGAGGAGAAATTTGATACTCAGCCCTTCCAAGGCTGTTTGGGGAGTCAGATTTGAGATAAGCATGATTATTGTTTTCCTTCAGGCAGACAGTTTACTTTTTCTGCAGCCCTGAGTCCAGCTGGACGATCCAATCCAATATGATATAATTGCGGGAATCCTTCCATTGATCCAAACTATGAATCCTCATCTAGATTGATTCCCCCTCGCTGACGAGTCCCAAACCCTGCGGGTGGCCTGCGATTCTCAGATATCATCTCCACCTTCCGGTTAAGCTCGTAAAGCAGCTGATTTATTGAGGTCGCGGCACAAATAAAACTCTCACTCTGGCTGGGGAGCTTCGACATGGCATTAATCGCCGCTGAAGTCTTCCTCATTTTCCGATAGAACAGTGTTCCACATATGCCGGACAGCAAAGCACCCGCTATCATAAATCCAATTATATACTGTACATATCTTTGACATCCTCCACAAATAGGACTGACAGACACATCACCTTCCAATCCCCCCAGGAATCCATGACGTATCCCCCAGAATGTGTCTGTGATGGGCAAGCTGGCTCCCCTGGACCTTGTTGCTTCGTGGAAAAAATCTAGTCAATAGAGTTGATCATCCATGATACCAGATCCATAACCATTTTGCGTTCGAGAGATGAGTGCCGAGGAACTGCAGACAAGACAAAGAGCCACGTAGGGGGAGGAAAAAAGTGGGGGAGGAAAGGAGAGAAGCTGCCGCTGCGACCAGAGCAAGGCAAAAAAAAAAAAACTAGATTAATCTATTGAGGTCAAGGCCACTGTTGGCCACCCCCTGACTCCACCACTGCGCCTGGTGGTGCATAAACTTGCTCCTTCCAGAATCCGTCACTCTGCACCGCCTCGGACAAGCAGAGTGAATAAATAAATGTCAGTTTATTCAGACCGAGAGTTTTTTCCAGAAAAGCTCTCGGCCGGGATTTGATCCGGCAACCTTTCCGCTAAGAGGCAACAGCTTTACCAACTGAACCACCGTGCTGCACTCCTAATTGACTATCTTGCACAAAAATCCTTTAGGTTCGCTTGACATTCCTGTTCAATTCCAGTCCAGAAAAAACACACAAAGTAGAATCTACCAGTGACTGAGGAGAATGACAAGAACAGGGCGAGTGTTCACAGACGCATGGCTCGGAGGGGAATAAATCAGTGCAACAAAACAAACTGTGCTTCTGAAAACATTTCTTTCAGCTAATGAAATGCACTCCTTGCTTCGGTAATTAAATTTAGCAGACATGAGTGCTTGTACAGCGTTCATCTCTTGCTTTGTTTCCTGGCAGAGAAACAAGAAAAACAATCTGATTTCCTCACCCTTGTCTGGTACAACTTAAAGCATCTTTGAAAAAACATCCTAAAACAGTCTTTAAAATTACATTTCATTAGTGTCAACTTTAATAAAATCCAGACTGAAGAGTTCTGATTAAAGGATTTCCTTCACACTGAGCTCTCCCTGCTCCTGACAGGAAATAACGGGACGTGAACGGTGAGGATCAGCAAGGATTGAAAACGACAGGAGAGGAATGAAGAAGTTGGTGACAGACGACGACAGCTGACTTCCAGTTAAACCACACGTTTCCTCTGGTATTACACCAAATAATTCAGAAATTGTGCAACTGTTTTCCTGTTCACAGTTTCTTCTGCATGTTTTGTTGGAAAATGCACATTTGTGCATCATATTCTCATATTCATATTCATCATACTCCGGTTTCCTCCCACAGACCAAAAAAACATGCTTGTTAGGCTGATTGGTGACTCTAAATTGACCCTAGGTGTGAGTGTGAGAGTGGATGGTTGTTTGGTGTGAGTGAGACAGGTCCCTCTTGTAAATGAGTCCCCGTGACTCAACGAGGCTAGCCTGTATTAATAAAGGTTGAATGAATATTCATTCATCTATCAATGGGAGTGGTGGTGCAGAGGTTAGAGAAGAAGAGCCTGGGATCAGCTGCCTCCACCCTCATCTGCCCCACTCTGGGCCCTTGAGCAAGGCCCTTAACCTCCCACCATCTGTTCCCCCGGGCGCCCTAGCTGGTAGCTCTCTGCTCCACACAGCGGGCTGTGGTAGCTCGGTGGTCTGTGGTTGTGTCAGGAAGAACATCCGGCGTAAAAACAATTGTTAACTCTTCGTGTGAGTTAGTTCACTGTGGTGAGCAGCCGAAAAAAGAAAACAACAATCATACATCTATCAAACATTCAGCTTGATCAGGTGTGTTAGGACATTTGGTACTTTACACTTTCATGGTTTAAATATTTATATTTATATATATTTATTTATATATAAAGACCCAAACAGACCACCCAGCACCAGACTCACCTCATCACCAGATGAAGAGCATCTCAGCGTGACCGCAGCAGAAGTGAGAGGCAGTCTCAGAAAGATTAATCCTCATAAAGCAACCGGACCAGACAACATCCCCGGGAAAGTTCTGAATGAATGTGCTGATCAGCTCTGTGAGGTGCTGACCGACATCTTTAACACCTCACTTGCCCTGGAAACAGTTCCCACCTTCCTGAAGACTGCCACCATCATCCCAGTCCCAAAGAGCTCCACAGTGACTGGTCTGAATGACTTATCGGCCGGTGGCTCTCACCCCGATAGTCGCTAAATGTTTTGAAAAACTGATCATGACCCACATCAAAACATCCATCAACATCAATGAGGACCCTCATCAATATGCATATCGCGAGAACCGATCAACAGAGGACGCCCTCTCCTCTTTGGTCCACACTGCTCTCACTCACCTGGATCAGAAGGACTCATACGTCCCTATGCTCGTTGTGGACTTCACATCTGCCTTCAACACCATGATCCCCCAAACCCTGATAGACAAACTATCCACACTTGGACTAAGCCCCTCCATTTGTAACTGGGTACTAGACTTCCTAACAAACAGACCACAGTCCGTGAAGATCCACAACTTCCCCTCCTCCACCATTACCCTCAGCACTGGCTCTCCTCAAGGATGTGTGTTGAGCCCTCTTCTGTTCACTCTGCTCACATATGATTGTACAGCCACCCATCCAGGCTGTCATATTGTAAAGTTTGCAGATGATACAGCTGTGGTGGGATGCATCACAAACAATGATGAGTCCAGCTACAGACAGGAGGTGGAACACCTGGAGAGCTGGTGCAAAGAGAATAACCTTCACATGAATGTGAAGAAGACAAAGGAGATGATTGTGGACTTCAGAAGGAACAAACACACCCATGCCCCACTGAACATAAGTGGATCTGCAGTGGAAGTGGTCTCCAGCTACAAATACTTGGGTGTACACTTGAATGATAACCTCAGCTGGAGCAACAACACCACCAGCCTGATCAAGAAAGGTCATCAGAGACTCTACTTCCTCAGACGGCTGAGACGTGCTGGTCTGAGCAGCCCAGTTCTCACCTCGTTCTACAGGTGTGCAGTGGAGAGCATCCTGTGCTCCAGCATCAACGTGTGGCATGGAGGCTGCACAGTTGCAGAGAGGAAAGCTCTACAGAGAGTGGTGAAGGCTGCACAGAAGTCTGTTGGAGTCAGTCTCCCCACCATCACAGACATTTACACCTCCAGATGCAGGAAAAGAGCCACCTGCATCATGAAAGACCTCACTCACCCAGCACACTCACTCTTTGCCCCACTCCCCTCAGGACGGAGGTTGAGGAGCATCAAATGTAGAACCACTAGACTGAGGAACAGCTTCTACCCTGAGGCTGTTAGACTCATGAATAAATAAATAATAAGAATAATCACTGCAAAATATCACATCATGCTGATGCTGATCTGTTTTCTTGTTGCTGTGTTCATCTGTGACCATCTGCTCATACAGACTCATGTTCGTGCTGCTGTTTGTAATGATGTTTTTCTATTACTCTAGGGCGAGGTTTGGATTATAAAGAAGCATAATGAGATGTTTTTAACTGAAATGTGCACTGCAGCAATACTTGTTTAAAAAAAAAACTTGTAACAACTGCATTTAGCTTTATTTTTTTTGTGTGCATGTAAAATTGTATTATTCCTTTGACGGTCAAGAGGGAGTCCATCTAAATAAATTTATAATCTTGGAAAAACTTTATTTAGCACTTTTTTAGTTTAATCTATAGTCAGACACCATCAACATACACATAGTATGATGATTATCGCTGTCGTCATCATTCTTTGTTTGTAGCCAGGTCTCTCTTGTAAATGAGTCGAATCAAATTTATGACATTGATGGATGTATTCAACATTTATCATATACAGTTGTTTATCTGTAAGTTGTCAGAGATTTGTGTAACTTGTCAACTCCTCCTCCTTCTTGTATAAATGGTTCGTAAGTAGCTGCACAATTCGGATATGTACTGGAATGTGTTTTGAGACCAACTAAGTTTCAGAAGTGCATTAAAAAACATATCCCCTTTGCAAAGTTCATGATTCGTGTCTAACTTGTAATCTTGTTTATCTTGTGTGGTTTTTAATAAGGTAACAGGTTTTTAAAATCCCTATCAGACGTAAACCAAGAAAAGCAGCTTTAATGCTTTTTCACCTTATTAAACATTAAAATGCTGCATTTTCTAAATAAAAAATATTTTACCTTTATTTTACCAGGATAAAAAAAATGTTGAGATTTAAAAACCTTTTTTCAAGGGGCATTTTTTGAATACTACAGGTAGTCCCCGACTTACGAGCGAGTTCCGTTAGTACGAGGTGCTCGTAACACGAAATCCCGTACGTCGGAACCCGAAACACGTGTCACTCGTAAGTCCGGATTTTCGGTCGTAAGTCGGAAAAAGTATGCTATCGCTACTACAAACACCCGTTTTTCAACACAAACGTACATACTAGTTCATAAACATGCTCAGAAACTTGTTTACAAATGTTAGCTAACACACTTTCATGTAAAAACACATACCAGTGCTGTATTTTCTGTATGTTCTGTACAACTTTACTGTTAGTTAGTCAGCTCATACAGAAGCTGTCCGTGGCATGTGCGAACTGAGCGGCCGCACAGGGCGGCATCCAGCAGGGGGCGGCATAAGAGGAGACCCCGCTCCTCGTTTTTTTATTTTTTTAAATCTTTTACAACTTTTGTTTTTAACAACATAACACAGAACACTACCACACTGCTCCTGGGCCGCCCCACCCTTAATTTATTCACATGTCCTCAGTTTAATCACCGCAGCAGCTGCTGGGTGCATTTCCTCAACCCAGGTCGTCCGCCCCCTCCACTTTTACTTTCGGTTTTGTTACGGAGGTGACACTACGTGCGGTCAGTGGAAAGATGGAAGAGAGGAAGAGTGAAGAGAAAGATTAAAAAGAGAGAGGCTCTGGAAACAGACACAGCTAAATGTGCAAACATTGACACATTTTTCACTCAAACAGCTGTAGTTTGTTAATGAGAGATCAAACAGGTAAGACATGCTGTTGAATTTTGCTGCAAAACATCGTTCAAGTTAATTATCAAGTCAATGAATTTTGTGGTGTGTAGCATTGTGACATAACATACTGTTAAATAATTTAAATAATATTATATGAGTCTGGATGAAGACCTGCTCTATGAAAAGTGCCCTGAAATGTTAGATTAATGAAACTGGCCTGAATTGATCATAAGTCTTTGTAAAAAGGGGAGATTTGTGCAGTTATGACAATTTTTTAAATGTGATTTAGTGTCAGGAGTGATGAGGGGATTGTTCCTGTCAGTATGAAGGAACAGGTGAGCTGTTCTAACTGTGTGTGAACAAACAAGCATTAGTTCCAATACAAACACTTTCTAAATGACAGTAGTGACATTATTATCGAAAAATCTTCTATCTTAGATCTGTTTTTCACAAATGCACCTCACAAATTTCCTGGTATAGGTGTATTTGCCAACGTTTTGAGTGATCATTCCGTAATAGCAGCTCTTAGATCTACTAAACTTCCACCTGCTAAGCCCAGAATAATTCAAAAAAGGGATTTGAAACGTTTCAGTGAACAGTCATTCCTTTGGGATCTATCCCTCTTTGATTGGCAACGTATCCTACAAATCAATGACGTGAACACCGCTTGGAACTATTTTCGCAATAGTTTCATTCTCTTTGTAAACAAACACGCACCTTTCCGGCAGTTCAGGATAAAGAGCCGTGACAGCCCCTGGTTTACTCCTGAACTAGCTGATCTCCTGCACTGGAGAGATCATCTTTGGGCCGCAGCGAGAAAATCACACTCAGACACTGATTGGTTGAAATTTAGGCAGCTAAGGAATAAATGTACAACTGCCATCAAAGCCGCAAAACGTAACTACTTCTTATCTCAGACCTCCAAAAATCTAAACGATCCTAAAAAATTCTGGAAAACCATCAAATCTCTCTCAGGCACCCCCCAATCATCATCTGACCTCCCATCACAATTTCTTGTTGACTCTGTTCCTGTGTCAAATAAGCACGAGATCCTGAACTGTTTCAATAAACATTTTGTTGCTTCTAGTTCATTATTTGACACAGTTACAAACGGAAAATCAGCCACTTTATCTAATAATCAAACTTCTACAAATCAAATCCCTCCTACAAGTCAACCATCTGTTAATCACACCTTCTCTTTTTCTCCGTTCTCAGTCAGTGAGGTAAATAAACTGTTAAATGATCTTGATCCTAAAAAATCTGCAGGTCCAGATGAACTTCCACCTTACTTCTTAAGGCTGGCTGCTCATATCATCACAGTCCCTGTGACCCACATCTTTAATCTGTCCATAAGCCAAAACACCATTCCGGATGCTTGGAAAACAGCCTTTGTTCTTCCTTTGCTGAAGGGAGGTGACCCCACCTCATTGAACAATTATCGACCGATCTCTAAACTCTGCATCTTAGCCAAGGTTCTAGAAAAACTGATAAACTCTCAGATCAAAAACTATCTGGACTCATTTAACATCTTACCTCTTCATCAATCTGGTTTCAGGAAAAAACACAGCACAACAACTGCTTCTCTGAAGGTTCTGAATGATGTTGTTGAAGCATTGGATGCTAAGGACTATTGTGCTGCACTTTTCTTAGACCTGTCTAAAGCTTTTGATACTGTGGATCATAACATCCTGTGTCATAAGCTCTCAGAAATCGGTTTCTCTGATCACACCATCGGTTGGTTTTCTAACTATCTTTCCAATCGGAGGCAATGTGTTCAACATAACGGTACTTTTTCCAGCTATTTAACAGTTAAAAATGGTGTACCACAAGGCTCAGTTTTAGGACCCACTCTCTTTACAATCTACATAGCTAATGTAGGTCACTGCATCCCTGATGCATCCTTACATTTCTATGCTGATGATACAGTTGTTTATTGCCGAGCTAAAACAGTAGCTAAGGCTTTCCAGTTACTGCAATCCGCTTTTGACATCATCCAGTCAGATTTGTTCCGTCTCAAACTTGTCCTAAATGCTGATAAAACAAAAGGGATGTTTTTTTCAAATAGGAAGGCGGTTCCAGCAGATCCTCCTCTGATTTTATCTTCAAATGGTGTACCTATCGAGTTTGTTGATTCCTATAAATATCTGGGTATCCTGATCGATTCACATCTCTCTTTTAAACTCCACGTGGAAAACCTAGTGAAGAAACTGAAAGTTAAACTGGGTTTCTTTTTCAGAAACAGATCATGTCTATCACTGAATGTTAGGAAACGCCTTGTATCTGTGACTTTCCTTCCCTCCATTGATTACGGTGACATTCTCTACATGAATGCTCCTACAAGCACCCTGCGGATGTTGGATGTTGTCTATCATGGTGCACTAAGATTCATAACTGGTTGTGATTATCGTACCCACCACTGCACCCTGTATTCACTGGTTAACTGGACATCATTAACCTCACGCAGACTCTTCCACTGGTACATTTTCATCTTCAAATCACTTCTTGGTCTGCTGCCCTCATACATCTCCTCCTACATGTCTTTGCGTGAGTGCAGCTACAGCGTGCGCTCTCAGGACATGATTACCTGCAGTGTTCCGTCAGTGAGGACTGAACTTGGAAAAAGGGCCTTCTCCTACTCCGCTCCTGCTTCATGGAATATCTTACAAAAAGATCTGAAGCTCTCGACCTTGACTTCTCTATATGGTTTTCAGAATCTGTTGGAATCCTGGCAAAAACCAATGCAGATTTGTTCCTGTCTTTGATTTTATACGTCTACCTGTTTTGCTAGTTTTTTGCTAGTTTTTTGCTACTTTGTTAAAAGGAGGAGTGTGTATGTATGTATATGTGTGTATATATGTATATATATGTATGTATATATATATATATATATATGTATATATGTATGTATATATGTATGTATATATATATATATATATATATATATATATTATATATATATATATATGTATGTGTGTATGTATGTGTATATATGTATATATATATATATGTGTATGTATATACAGTATATATATATGTATATATGTATATATGTAATGTATATATATATATATATGTATATATATATATATATATTTTTTTTCTCTCTCTTTTGTTTTCTATTGTTTATTGTTTGATTGTTTATTGTTTAAGGAAATTCTACCATTACTGTTCATTGTTCTTTAGTTTTAGCAGGTCGCTTTCGTAAATGAGCCCATGAGGTTCAAAAGATTTACCTGACTAAATAAAGGTTGAATGAATGAATGAATGAATGCCTCCTAAATAAAATAATGTCATGCTATAAACTTGAGACATTTCGTCCTTGTGCATTAGACCATCTTGTTTTTTAAATGTTAGATCATGTTCAGGTTTTGTTTTTTAATGTCTTTTCATTCCCTTGAGAACCACTGCACACATTATCTGGGTTTTTCTACATGGGAGAAATACAGAAAATATAAATGTTTTCATACTACTACTAATACACTGTAATATTAAATAAAGACTTATTTATGTACTGTTTATTTTTGTTTGTTTGTTTTGACAGGAAAGGTGATCTCTTGCAAACTCTTTGTAGGTGGTTCAGACTTTGATGAACTGGAAGGAAGACATCGACCTGTTAGATTTTCTGTGTAAAACCATGTGGAGGTGAAGCCCAGCTCTAATCCTGACTCACTGAAGGAGTTTGACCTCCAGTGGCAAATATCAAGCTTAGAGAACTCAGCTCCACAAAGACAAGAAGCTCAAATCTCCTACTGCTCCTAAACGCTCCAGCAAAGGCTCAGATTAATGTGGATAAAATTAATGATAAAGAAGAAAACAGGTCAAATCTGGTGTGAATGTTTGTAAGGAGTGAGAGAGTTTTAAAGATTTAAGACCTGTGATAAAAACTACACAAATTATGAAATGACATTTTCACAATACAGTATTTCATTTAGCTGAGTTTGATGGAAGAAAATAATTGAAGTTTTATAATCTTTTAATTCTATAAGAAAGTTTTCACACTGTGCAAAATATTAAAGTTTGGAGAGCTTCTTTGATGTTTCTGTTCCTTTTCTTTCTTTGTGAGGAAACGTTCGGCCGGTGGCGTAAAGTTCTGATGACAGGAAGTTTGTGTCCCAGTGGGTCCAGAAAAAATGTTCACCAACCAGTCCAGAAAAGGCAGCTTGTTGTCGTTGACATCCTCTCAGTGATGTCCACAGAGGTGATGTGCTGAACGCTTCCACTTCTGTTGCAAGGATGTTGACCCAAGTGTCATCCACATATCTGAACCGGTGGCTCTGTGTTGTTCCCTTGAAAGAGTCCAGGGCTTCCATTTCCTCCCTGTAAAGATTGACCACAATCAGTGAAACTGGACATCCCATGGTACAACCATGTTTCTGTTGTTAAAAACTGTCGTTGAACTTGAAATAAGTTGTGGAAAGACAAAGGTCCAGCAGGTACAGATCTGCTCCGGGGTGAATTTGGTCCTGCTGCTAAGATCTTGTTGAAGATGTTTCTGACAGTTTCTTCTGCCTCTGATGTGGGTGTACAGGTGAAAAGTGAAGTGACATCAAAACATACAAGAGTTTCTCCTGGCATCTTCAAATGTTTTAACTTTGTTTTCAAAGTCCACGGAGTTCTCTATGCGATGTGGTGTGTTTCCCTCAAGAGGAGCTAAAATAGCAATGTTTCGCCCACAAGGAACATAGCATATTAGGGACACGAGACAAAAAAGGAGGGTTAAGAAAAATATATTTATTTTTAATCTCTCTGGCGGTGCGGCCCTGGTAGCGCCGCCTCCGCTGCTCTGTGAAGAGAAAAAAGAAAGAGAAAAAACGTTTCAGCTTCCTCCTGTCCACAAGACCCCAAAAGTAACAAACAAAAGGCGGACCTGGTGAGCCGGTCCAACAAAATATAACGGCACCACAGCGGGCCAACCCCAATATAGAGCTGTCGAAGCCTCTGTAGGTGCCGGATTAAATTCAAAAGGCCCCGCCTAAGATAACAAAAAAGCGAAAAAAGGTACAACCGGTCTCACCAGGTCGAATCCAGCTTCAGAATGGAAAAACAAAAACGAAGGTCCATCTGGTCTAGGAGGGAAAAAAACTCCACGGCAAACGGGTCGCTCAGGCCTCAATCTTCAGTGCTCAGAATGAGCGCACACAGCTGCCAACACAAAAGGCGTCTTCTAAGGAAGTGGCAACCCAGACTGACAGGTGCAGGCGGAGAGACGGAAACCAAAAACCCTTCTGCTCCGAATCTCCCCCTCTACTTCTATTGCTTCCTCGGCTTCTTCTGCTTGGATCTGCCTGGATCTCCGCAACCCAGCCTATTTATAGGCGGACCAACAACCCTATAGCGTGATCCAATTAAATACTCAGCTAAAGTCAATCAGCCTCCCAAAACCTTTTAACACAATATCCCGCAGAAATGAATAAAAACGTGCCTAGGGCACGTAACAAGCAGCAAGATGTTTTGAAATATTATACGTCACTGAGTTTATGCTGCTGACGATGGGTTTGAGTGATGTTCCTGTTTTGTGGATTTTGGAACGTTCATTTAAGTACGGCTTCCCCTGGATATAATCTGTGGTAAAAGGAACAATCGATTATCTTTAATTTCCAGGTTGTTGGAGGTGTCTGGTCTTCTCCTTGTGCTGGTTGGGTGCATCTTCAAGGTCTCATATGTAGTGGTGTCACTCAATAGTGTGGATATTTAGTCCTGGTCATCAGAAGAGATGAGGACCACAGTGTGTCTTCCTTTGTCAACTGGTCAGCTTCCAAAATTCTGGAAATCTCAACTGAACCAGACAAAGAGTCTATCATGAGTCGATTGGGAGGAGTGAGTAGTTCCAGTCCAGGTAAAGACCTGCCCACTGCCGGTACCACCTTCACTCAGCCCAGTTCATGGGACCACCTTGTTTGAGGTTCCAAATGAACTGCTCCATTAGGACCATTGTTGCAGATATCAATCTGATCCATTTAACAGTCAATACTGTTTAAAGCAGAGAAAACAGAGCATTGAGGCATGTTTTATATGTTCTGAATATGAATTTATGATCATTTTAAACCCAGGAGGAATTTCAGGCCAACATTTGAAGATAAATTAAAATCCCTGCTGTAATGAAGTGAATTTGTGAAAATGAAAGGTACTCACTGCAAACTATGAAATCAAAGATAGAAAAAGTTATCCTAAACTCTTATGAAGGAGAGAGATGGAGGAAGACAGGTGACACTTTCTCCATCCCCTTCACTACATTAGTTTTATTTCTTTAGCTCTCGTTAAAGTGGGGCACCAGCTGGTCAGTTTACTGACCAACAACAACTTATTCACCCTTTAATAACCAGAATCAGTCACTGAAGTAGAATCCGTGAATATTCATCTGAATGAAGAGATGTGTGTGCTGTTTCATCATGGTTAAAAAAACTGGACTAACTGCACAGAAACTCACAGGACAGAGGTTGAGGTACCATGTTAGAACCAGAAGTCCTTTGGTTCAAAAGCCTGGTGGAATGTAATTATTAGTTTAAAGGTTAGTTAAGGGATGAAATAAGTTTAGATTAGGATTAGTGTGGGTAAAAGTTATGTTTACAGTGAAGGTCAGGGTTAGGCTATAATAAATTCATCCTTATCAAGGATAAAAATACAAATTTTTATGCATGTATATAAAAAAATACTTAGTTTAATAGGCATACCTTGGGTAAGGGTCACCGAGGTTAAACTAGTTACAATTGTGATTCAGGTAAGTCGATACAAAACTCTGCATGTCTGTGTTTGAGTCAGGTGTAGATGAAACAATCAAAGCTGTTATAATCTAAAGGGAACAGACATTTTTGTTAAACCTAAATATAGAACCAGTTCGAGGGGTCGGTCAACCTCAAGTCAGGGAATTGGTTTGTGGAAAATTTTGGATATTGTATTTAAAAACGCTAAATCATTACTGTATTGACATTTAAGAATTTGATCAAAACCCATTTATTACAAAAATATATATGAATTAGTTTTTCACGGTTATTTTGTAATCGATAATTATATGAGTTTTTTTAATTTTTATTCTGTAACTTGTTGATGATTTTTTTGTTTGAATTGACTGTTTGATATATGGGGGCAGATATAATAAGATTTACTCTTCTTTCTGTCACCCTTCATTTTATATCTTAATATTGTATCGTCACGTTTGTGATTGTTTTTCTTTCGTTGTATTTTAAAATGAATAAATTTAATTTAAAAAACAACAACTGTATGTAGAATGGAGAACATGGCCGTGTGCGCCCCCTCCTGGACA